>JAIPRN010002819.1:0-26475 GCA_025469175.1 Geopemphigus sp. TES_GeoC_2020 | reverse complement strand
TATATATATATATATATATATATATATATATATACACTGTATTTAAGTATAAATATATATATATTTTTTAGTTTCATCATCCAACATAAGCGCGTCGTTGTTGTATATATTATGTCGTACACACTACAGTAGCACAGTGATGATGAAATGTATTGGAAATTAAAAAAAATTTTTAAAAAATCACGTTATATATATATTATAATAGTCGAAATATTGTTTTAATGTTACGCGCGTTAGCAAATATAGAAAAAAATTATGATTCGAGGCAACGAAATCCGTATATTAAAATTATTATGATGTCAGATAACGGTTATCGCGTGTGTAAATGCACTGTTTATTATACGGTGTTTGCTATTCTTTCAAAACTCGCGGTTTGACATCATGAGACGGTCTATAATAAAAGTGAGCAAGAGAGCCGTCCACCTCACGCGATTGTCGTGTAGTTATAATTTATGCATTAATTATTATTGTGCGAGCGAATTCTATATTATTACAAATAACAGATACTATAAATATCGATATTTGTACATAAACATTTAGCATTTTTTCAAAGTATATTTTTCTTATACGACTAATTTTCTTTGTATTCAATCTATATATATATCCTGTCTGTACATATACATACATAAAATAACACATATTTGTAGAAGGATATGTCGGTTTTTAAGACCTTGCTTGGCGCTTTCAGCAACAGTGCTGATATGTATGTATAAAATCATGACCATCGCATTCGCTTCATTTCGGTAGTAAATTGTATCTACTTTACTTGATACGTGTTTTGGTATTTCTTACCGTAATTTCTTTAATGTAATTAAAACAAAAACCGATTTAATGTTTGACATTTTGGTTTTGGTCATAGACAATTTTATATTTTTAAAATCTTAATACAAATTTAGAAATATATAATATTCCAATAATATTTATCATATTCATTAATTGTAGGAGACTAAAACGCTGTTCATAATCTTCTTTTATATTTTGTTTTATCCTTACTTTCAAATCCAAAATAATAAAACTCTAAAATCCTTATCTAAGTGTCCCACTTGAACTAACATCCACAATACTTGTGGCTCACTAACTTTTTATCATGTTTAATGCTTACTGCCGCATACACATTTAGGTATATTAATATATATATATATATACACATACGTTTCGAAATACACTATAACGAAATATAGTTCTATTTATATTCTTGTATCGCTACACTATTTAATCGTAGGCACGTCTGTGGAAATCCAAAAGAGACGTATGCTCGTGATGCGTAGTTTTCTTTGTACAAGTGTTTCTATTTTAAATTGCGTATTATTACCGTAACGTATATGATATACCTTGTAAAAAGTTAACCTTTATAACTGCTGTTGTCAATATAGTATTGTCTACTCGACGAACTCGCGGAGAACATTTAGAATCTAGATAATAGAAAATGTTTATATAGATAAACACTTTGTATTTAAGTATATTCTGTATATTACAGTATATATTTTATTATATTCAACAATATAAACGTATAATTGATGTAAAAACATCGATTAAACATAACCAAATTTGTAATTAAAATGAGCAATTTAAATGCATGCATTTTCTTTGGCGCGTGCGCAATTATTGTCATTATTTTCCGAAATTTGTACATTTCTCTCAATCATATATGCATATATATAAATCACGATGTCATCTTTATCAAATTATAATATTCGGTAATATAATATTAAATATAATTAATATTCTATCTACTATCAGCCTAACTTAGAGGTAGCCACTTTTAAATACTCTATTGCTTACTTCATTGTCAAGAATGGTGCCTGTTTATCTGCCCTGTAAAATGTGTTTGACAATTTCTTGTAAAAATGAATTCGTTACAAATATTTTTATAAAATTGAATCAATCCGTTGTTTCCGCGTGTATAATAGGTTGATATCTCATCAAGAAAATTTGTGATTAAATGACCCGATCGATTTTTTTTCAGAAATAGTATTTTTAAAAGCGTTATATATTTTTCTAAGTTAATTATTAATTTTGATGATTTGACATCGTATTTTAATACAAATAAAGTATATCACCTTTCCCATCAGCGACTTTTGGATACTACGAGTATATATTTATTTATAAGAATAAATTATTGTTAAGCAATGCGTAATGATTTAAGTGCATATTCGACTTTGCTATATTATATGTATTATAGAGATCGAATATTATATTCGGTCTCGTGTGTCGCAGTTATTTATGTGTGTGTGTATATCATATATGGCGTACATAATTATAATTAACGTTGTTCTCGTCATTTCAGGGGTAAATATGCGACGGTCAGAAGGTGTCGTGACAAACAAACAGGAAAACAATACGCGGCAAAGTTTTTACGAAAACGCCGACGGAACGCAGATCTGCGACCTGAAATCTTACACGAGGTGGCAGTCCTGGAGGCGTGCACGTATAACAGCCGCATCGTTAATCTTTATAAAGTGTTCGAAACAAGCACCGAAATGATATTGCTACTAGAATTGTAAGTATAATAAAATATATATATTATATATCTGTACTTGTGTTTAACCGGATTTATTTGTTTCCGTTAGTAGACTTATAGTTTTATTTATTAGGTACGTAATACAATAATATGTTAACTCATATACAGTAGAATGTCGTAGCTAATTCATTTTTGTAAGTGAAATAGTAGAAAAAGATGGGAGAGCAGTTAAATCGACTTGTCTGATTGGCAACACTTAGAGTTGTAGGTTTTTCAAAAAATTTTTAAAATGTTTAAATGTATTATTTAATATATGAAATATACCAATACATATTCATTTACAATATAATATGCTTAAACGATATAATACATATTTATCAACAAATGTGTTAACAATGATTTTGATGTGATAATTGGCACAGATGTCACTGACAGTCATACCGACGTAGAAAAAAAAAAATTTCGACAAATGAATTTCCGCGCGAAATTTAAATTAAAATTCTTATTATTTTTTGCCCACAGTAGTATATTAATATTTAATATATATATATATATATATATATATCATTTTAAAATAAAAATCACTCAATATTTTTTTTATGTTTTTAAATCATACCTACAACAGATATGATAACGAATATGTTTTAATGTTTTTTTCTAGAGAGAGATAGAGAAATTATATATAATAATATGTACGAAATTTACTCACGCGTAATATTCAAAACAACTTGTTCTACTTTTGTAATTAGGCCTATTGTTTATTGCATACGCCACTGTAATGCCACCATGAAACATACTTATTCAACTTTTTGAAAAAGTTTCAAAAAGTTAGTCAATATACGAAACTAAATTGTGTATAATATCAAGTGTCTGAGTGAATATATGATTTACTAAAGTTGTTTTCACAAATTTTGAAAGAAATAAGGATATATACATATATCATCATGAACGCATCTTGTTTAAATATAATTATAGTTTAAACACACACACACACACATATATATATATATTACAGTGTTTTTTTATAAATAGTTCAGTTTTAAATGTTTATTACTTATTTCGTTTTATCTGTACACGCGTCTAGAATATTTTTTCACATGTATACTTAGAGGTTCGGTACTATGTGTGGTTATATATATTTATATTAATATATTTTAGATTTCACCTTTTATACGTATGTAGTCAATGATTTACGAGTAGTTTTTTTCATACGCGTTCCGTTTTGTTTTTTAGAGCGCCGGGTGGTGAACTACAAATGGTTTTGGACAGAGATGAAGTACCGTCCGAATCTGAAGTGGCTCGACTCATGCGACAGATACTTGACGGGTTGCACTACTTGCATACAATAAACGTCGCGCATTTAGACATAAAGGTAAAAACAATGATGAGAAAACAAGGGATTTCATTTTTTCACAACATTTTTTAATAATAATCTTCCTGCGCCTATATTCTCCGATAATAGTACATAATCGTTTGTAAAATCATTATTTGCATAATATGGGTAGGTTATTTACACGCGTTGTTTTTTATTTTTATATAATTAAATTTCACTACATAACTGTCAAACCATAGAAATCGTTAAAAATCGGCGGGGTGAAGGAAGGTCCGCGTCAATCGACAGTTATAAAACAGTATACGTCGTCCTTTGGCTTATCCGCTGTCGCCACCGCCTTGCATTGATGCAGGATAAATATCTTTTTCTTTCGTCTGTGTGTATATACATATATAAGATAATTTAATATTCCTATTGAGGTATACGAGTGGAACTAATGTATGTGGTGAAGAATGGAGATTGTTGAAACGCGTATTATGTGTGCATATATGTTCAAATGACAGCCATAAACCTTATTGCCTAAGACAATACGTTATATTCCGTTATGTGCGTTTAAATATATACACATATATATTTCAAACGACCAACTTGTATTTTAGTTTAAAAATATATTAATACCAGAAATGAGAAAAAACTAACGTTATTTCATGTCAAATTGTAGGACACGTGTAAAAACATAATAGTGTGTATACCTATAATATGTATCGAATAACACCAAATATTAACAGGTTTTGTTTATTTGTTTGAAGTAATAAAAAAATCTAAAAAATCGCAAAAATCTATTTACAGGATAGTTTAACTTTTTTTCGTGTACTTTAGTGTTCATTGTATACGGAGACATATATAATATCATTTTTTTCCAATCAAGAGTTTTCATAAACATGGGAAAAGATTCGCTTCTAATCCTTTTAAGCGCAATCATAAAATAAATCAATTAGTATTCCCTGGGAAATACGTATCGGTTTGTATATCGAAATAACACACAATTTTAATACTCGTCAATTAGACGCCTATATATATATGTTTTCAAGACTAAAACATTTCCATGCATTTCTATGCATTAATTCAACCGGTAACGATAATTCTTAAACCAGTGACTGCCTTTAATATATTCGAAATACGTTTATTTTCATTTTTATTTAACCGTCGTTAAAATTCGTGTTGCATATTTACCATATTATATACGTATGAAAAACCACGGATTCTATAATTATTAATAATAATTAGTACACGTTATTTGTTTTATTAATTAATTCGCGTGTACATTTTAACAAAAAAAAATCTCAATTGTTTTAAATGTTGGTAATCTAAGGACGTTTTTAAAGATTTTAAAGATAGAGTGGAGGAACAGGATCCGTCATACTCAAGTGCTCGTCCCACCCTCCCCTTTGTTACTACTTTTGTTTAGGTTATAAAATACTTGTAGACGCGCTGTCGGTGAAAACTGCGACGGACAAATTTTGTGGGGCATTGTTGCTCTAGTTATATGATTTATCATATTTATTACCGTATAATACGTATATTATGCGGCGTTGGAATTACTTCCTATTAATGATTTGACGATGTCGCATCCTGGTTCTCATGGTTGTTTTTTATTAATTCACGGTCCGATAAACTTTATCGTATGTAAAGCGATTAGAAAAAAAGAATTAAGAATCCTCTAATCGTAGAATGAGTTTACAAACAATTACGAAACGATTGTCGGAATTTGGTCTGGATTGCTTGAAAAACGTACCTAAATATTAATACGTTATTATTAGTAACGCTATATTATATTATATTTCTCTCGTAAATGCCCCGTAATATTTCAAGATATAGTGCTTAATGTGAAAATTTTCACGTTTCAGATTTCAGATGACGTGCATTTCTTTATATATTATATATTTTTAATCATCATCAAGTATTCTGAACTTCGATGTTTACGCAATGTCTCGATAGTTATATATATATAATTCGAATTTAACGATTCGATCAACGATTATGAATTACATATACACCGAGGGTTAGGTTACGTATTGTCTATTGTGGCATCTAGTTTTATGTATACAAAAATAAACGATGACGATTTTGATTATCATCTTCCACTTTTAATAATTGCCAATCAAATAAATGTTGTCTACACTTTGCAATCGATTATTATTATTTTATTTGGAATATCCGTTGAATAATATTTATAATTTATATCTTTAGGATAATATGAATGCGCTACTGTATACTCGAGTTGTATAACATGAATGGTGTTAACGGTGAATTATGATTAAACCGCCTTCGGTCTTTCATATTATTAGTATTATTATTTTATTCGTCTATTCGCGAAATGAAAATAATAATAAATTGTATACGATATAAAATCGGTGCCTAATTTTATTTCTTTTCTGATTATGCAATGTACGTATGATATACATATAAAATTTATTTTATATCTATACATAGAAGCGTCTCTTGAGAGAAGGATGACTCAATTTTCGAGTTTATTATTTTGTTTTATAATATCATTACCTATTATTATCCATTAAGTACATATTTATAAACAGAAACTAATTTTGATGTACTACAGTGCATCGATATACATTATTATTTTGAAAACAATTTATCGTCATTTCTTATATTAACTTAACGATCGAAAATTTACATATAAATTTTTGAACAATTTTCAAAATCAGTCTTAGACCCTATATATATATTTAATTTAAAAAAAAATTCGAGAAATTTTTTTAAATCGTCTTTAAAAGAATTTTAAAAAGATTTTATCATCATCGATTTTCCTGTTTTACGTTCAATATAGATCATACGTGTTTCAAGATGAATTTATATTTCGCATTTTGTCTCGTATAGAAAATAATAAATATATAAACAACCATACAAGTATAAGATGCAATATGCACATAGATGCCTAAGAATAGTAAACAAATCTATCTTTTCCGATTTTATATGTATTGCGTGTTAATATACACATATAATAATTTTTCCGAAATATAATTTGGTAAAATTTGGTTCAAAATTATTTTTGATTTTTTTCGCGGTATAAAATACATGTTGACTAGTGTTGTGTATATGTAGGTAATTAATAGCAACATTACCAATGGATAGATGACGTTTAACGGTACAAAGTAATCTAAATTTGCATATAGTTCGAAGATGGAACTCAGTACTATTTGTATAGAATAAAACATTTTCGATGAAAAAAGTCAAATATTTGTTTAATGGTTGTAATAACAACCGGCTGATTTTAATTTTTAAGATAAATTCAAATTCTTTTTCTTTGCCATGAAATCTTGGCAGTTTTTGAGTTTTTGTTTTATTTTTATATCCTTATTATTAAATACAATAATAATAAATATTTTTAAATCGTCTTTGGCGTATAGTTTGTATATGTTTTATTTATTATTTCACTACGTTCTTCAGACTACTATATATATAATGCATGTGCGCGCGAGCGTGCACGTAAGGTTTTTTAAAATTTGCTTATTATTAAATATGTATAACTTATTTCTGTGACGATTACCTAATATTTATATATTGGTATAGTAGTAACTGGCCATTTATACCAGGAATAATGACCGAATTAATTATTCTACAAACATTCTAACCGTATGAACAGATCATTTGTTTTGTATTAGCAGAAAAAATTGCGTATTTTATGGTGTAAATAATAATAATTATTATTATGAAAGACTTAAGACGATATGTTATAATATTATTAGATCAAAAAATATATTTTACTTATTTTTAGGTTTTTATTATTTGTATAGATATCATTACAGTTTTAACAGCATTATACGTATAAGTTTATTCGACATATACAATAAAATATATTTTGAGTTCTACTAAAATATTGAAAATACGTATTAATAGAATATATGTTTTAAATCATTTTTCTTTAACGTATTTATACAATTATTATGAAACAACGTGATCTGTTTACTATATATAAATACACGTTTAATATATATTATTATATTTTTGTTAACAGCCACAAAACTTAGTACTAACTGCCGAATTCCCAAACTGTGATGTAAAATTATGTGACTTCGGTATATCCAGGTACTTGAGCGAGGGAGCCGATGTTCGAGAAATACTTGGTACGCCCGATTACGTGGCGCCCGAAGTACTAAACTACGAACCAATCGACGTACAAACCGACATGTGGTAGGGACTATTTTATGTGGATGAAATTTTTAAACTGATGTTTCCGAGTTTTTATCTAACCTAACAATTAACTAATTTTGGTATTCGTTTATACACCTTTTGTCACAGGTCCATTGGAGTTCTACTGTACGTACTGTTGACTGGATGCTCACCGTTTGGCGGCGACACCAAACAGGAAACGTTCTGCAACATATCGCAATGCAAACTCGATTTTCCTGAAGATTTATTTCAAGATATATCCGAGGATGCCATTGATCTTATGAAAAAGCTGATGGTGAAAAACCCCAGGTAAATCGGTTTTTCGCGTGAATATATATTATCCGTTTCGAATACGGCGTTTTCGATTTATATTATTAATATATCAAAAAAATTAATTGAATTATTGATTTATGCACCGAGAGAGTTTTAACAAATAATCTGTACATTATTTAGTGTACTTGAGGTCTATAACATCTCGACACCCATTTATTTTTGTCGGATCCCCTCTTACCACTACATGATAAACTATATATTATTCCACTCGCTATATCATAAACTCACAATTTTAAGTGGATACGTATTAAATACACATCCTAATAATTATTGTTATTCAATTGATCATGACAGTAGTATTTGGTATAATAACTATTATAAAAATACTTTAAAATACGTTCTATTTTGATTAAAAAAAAATGCTAAGTGTTTTGACAATATTTAAAGTAAAAGACGTTTTAATCCAATTGTATATTGCGGATGCTATTGTGATGTGGATTAATCGTTTAAAAATAATATACGTCTAAAATTGAAATAAAATAAAACGTTACGGACCAGTGTATTATTTGTTCCATAAAAAAATACACTGTAACAGAATTAAGGCTTAATTAACGCACTATGTGTATATACAATCATTTTTTTACGATTCGTTTAAATTAATCGCAACAAGACATCGTTATTACTTTTAGAAATAAACATGTATACATGTAGTGTTCCAATTGTTATTATTTCTTATTAAGTATATCCATCGCTTACCTTGTTTTTTGATTGTGCATTGATATTTAAAATTATATTATCGAATTGCTTGAATTAATAATTGTTGAAAATGAATTTCAGAGCTTAAATATTTATTTCAATTTACGTCACGTTTGTGTCGTTACAGTTCTGATTCGAAAATCGTTGTTTTATAACAATTTATATGTTCCTTACATATTTATATTATTTACGAAATTTCGTCAAAATTGTGTCCTGTATTCAATTATATTTCTGTTTGTACGCACGCACGCGCACTCGACAAACATGAAAAACTGATAAATCCGTTACTTTTTCAAAATAATAGATCATTATCAATTATACTGGTAATATGTTTTTCAAAAAAATAAATTATAATCGGTTTTCAATTATAAACCTATTTTTCTTTACGTCAATTTCTGTCAACACACTTGATATAAAACTATAAAACATATTCTTGGCCCTATAAATTAAACACTTTAAATGGTTTAAAAATACTAATTTGTCGGCTAAACATTAATCGGTACATCTAATTAAAAGCTAACCAATAATTAATTTTTAAAAAAGCATAATAAATTTCAAACTTTCTCGGAAAGGAATTTAAATTTAAAATGTTCAGTTTCCAAGGACCTTCTGAATTCGGACTTAACCTATTTATTTTAATAATATAATATTACGCAGACGATAAACGTGAATTTCTGTATTATTTTATTATTTTACCATCAAGTCGTGTTATCCGAATATATATTATAAACAAATAATAATACCCAGGAAATCCGCGGGGACAATAATATAATAATTATTTGTTTTTTCTTACAGGGATCGCCTCACTGCCAAGGATTGCTTGGAACACGAATGGTTTCATAGAGCATCATCGTCATTGATAACGACCACCACAACGATGTGCATATCGCCGTTGAGAATAATCGGTGAACAGGACAACAACAATAGCACAAATAACAACAACAACAACAACACTACCACCACCACCACCACCACCACCACCACCACCACCACCACTTCCTCGTCCTCTTTGATGAATGACTTAACAACTGTGACAATTACTTCAACTTTGGCTCCAATGGACATTGCCGACTCTTCATCTTTGATTCAACAACAGCAACAGCGTCAACAAAAAAAATTCGCGACGGCGATGTCAAAAAGTTGTGATAACTCGCCCATACCGGCAATGAGCATGTCACGGCGCAAATCGTTTAAAGATAACATGGAGTTTCTCGTCAGACGATTGGAACGTGAACTGGCCAATGATGGGTGTACAACAACGACCAGTATGATCACTACACCACCATCTATGTGTCGGACTCTAAGCCGGGCAAATGGAACACAAACAATGCCCGTGGGTGGTCTAACCAGTGGTGATGGTCGAGACATCGCTCCATTTACATTCCGTCGTGTGTACATAGTGGATGAACCTTCAGAGCATCAACAAAATCATCAGCTGGACTATCATCAGCAACAGCAGCAACTCCGGCCTCGTGTGCCGTCCACATCGTCAACTCCAAACAGTAGCAGCGCAGACAACTCGTCAGTAAGTGACTGCAGCAGTGACACTGTCAGTGAATTCTCGATAGACTCCAGTAGTGACCGATCAAGCATTATATCACTAGAAGATTCGTTGGATCACCACTCGTCATCGTCGTCTTCGTCTACATCCTCATCATCTTCCTCGTCATGGTGTCGGACTTCTACCACTGCCAACCTATTGCAACAAACACACAGGTTACGCAATATTTCTGCATCGTGTTTCAATGTTTGGGATTCGTCCGGTGGCAATATTGGTGGTGATGGTGGTGGTAGAAAGAAATGGCCCAAAGAGTGTAGTGGGGCTGTAGCCCGAGCAATGTCTCAATTTGCCAATGGTTGTAACAATGGTGAATGCAGACCAGCTGCTCGTCTCAGGGTGTTTGACAACAAAATGGGAAATGTGTGTTCTGCAAAGGATAAACGGTGCGTGGGTCTAGAGCTGATGCGTGAACGCAATGGTAATGTTGTGGTAATACGCGAAATCAAAGCTAACAGTGGTAGCCGATATGCTCGATGCAGCGAACTTAAGTGTGAGACTGTCCAGTCACGGATACGCAAGCTTCAAGTGCATCACAGCAATGGTGTAGGAGGTATTCAGATGGAAAAGTCGTCTAATATTTTCTGACTGGTCATCATAGTCTGCTAACACAACGCCACCATATAGCCGCATCTAGTCCACAACAACGACCTTGTTATTATTATTATTATTATTATAATTATTATTATTATTATATTACATTACACTAATTGTTGTTGTTTTTACCCTATACGCCATCGTGTGTTACAAAGTGTTTTGTTTCTATTGTATTTTTGTGCAAAAATGTTCTTGGATTTTTCAAAACTTAATATTTATTTATACGTTATATATATATATATTTTTTTTTTTAATTTACTGCCCCATTAACTGTTATTATATTTTTACTGTCACCAAATATCAAAAGAAAAAAGAACTATAATATATTGAACGTAGTACGTTTGTGTATGTAAACGAAGCACTTCTTGTCTCTTTCTGACCCTACAGTTATCTTCTTGACCTCTTAAATACGGTCCTTACTTTTTTTAATTATTCTAATACATTTTTACAACAATTAATGTTGTGTTTTTGAACTGATTTTTGAGAACTATCTTCGTATAGAAATATTTTTTAATTTTAGTCAACTACTGTTTATAATATATATAAAAATAATTTATAATTCCAAATGATTATTATGTGAGAAAATGTGATAAATTGCTCAAAACACAAAACCATAACATTTATTATTTGAAAAGATAACGCAATTGATTTAAATTGAACAAATCAACTAATTGTTTATATATATATATTTTTTTTAAATGCACATTGAATCTAGCAAAATTCAAAATTAAATTTAAGCAAATGTATTATCATTAAACATATATTTGTTTTTTTTTCATATTGTATTAATATATAAGACAATTTAGGTTAATGTTTGTACGTTTTTTGTATTACAAATATTATTTTGAATACAATTTTTCTTTTTAAAATTTGTGTAAAGCTAGTCAAAATAAGATTTGTAAAGAGTATAATAATTATAACATGTTATATATGTTATATTTTTGTTAGATTCTTTGTTTTAAGTATTGTCATTTTATCATATGATTTATGATTATTATTTTCTTATCTATTTTTTTCAAATTTATAATTAAAAAAAATTAAAACGACATTAACTTTTATTATTGCTTTAAACAAGTGTTAAATGAAATAACATAAGGTTATTAATAATAAATTTATTAATAACTAATAACAAATTTTGCGAAATTTGTGAATGGTTGTTATTTGTACATTATAAATAAAAACAGGCGGTAAAAAATATCTAGTTTAAAAAACACTGTATCAAAAACTAAGGAAAAGCTAAAAATTGTTGGGTTTAAAAATGTAACCACCAAATTTGTTTATGGACGGAAAACTAAATGTGTGGCTTGTTCACCTAATGTCTTTATAAGATGTCAGGACTTGGTGCAAATTAAGTCTATATACAGCTAAGAATTTGACTTTTCACTCAGATGTTCGACAAACAGAATTTAATTTTTAACAACATTAACGAGTTACTATTAAAGATAGTCGACAACTATTATTACACGATCCATGATTAAATGCACATGGCATTTAAACAAAATTGGTATATTGTAATACTAATGCACAAAGTTCAGTCTAATAATAGAACGTAATTTATATCTAAATGTAAATTATTTAACATTTTTGTAGAAATAGTAAAACATTAATTTTTACATACAATGTAAAAGAATGAAAAAACTAAACAATATTTATGATGATTTAATTGGCATAAAAATGTTAACATATCACACATGCATAAAATTGTGTTTTTCCTTAAGATAAATTTGTAGAAAAATTTAACTCGATGACAACTTTCGGTGCATAAGCCTTGATGAAAAAATTATTACTCTAAGTATAATTCGACTTAAACATATCGCGATTTTCGTTTATTTTGCGCAGATGCGATTACATTTGCATGTCATAGATTCCCCGGCAATGCTGCTTTAGGTATTCGTCGTCGCCACAGGTCGTTACTACCATATAATTCGTATGGAACGAGTGTCGTTTTATTTTTCCAGTTTATAAACAAGTGAACGGTAATAATATACTGGCCGACCCCAAATAGCTGGGAGAAAAGGCGAGGAAAAAGAAAAAGAACAATAATAATATACGTATTTATTATCTACATAGGAATTGATTATGAATAAAAAATTAATTAATTAAATTCCCGTTCGATCGGTCCAAAACGCAAAATCGTCGCGGTAGTTTTAATTTGATATAGCCATCGTTCAGACCTTGAATTTGATACCCCCATTGACGGGTTTATTGATTATCAAATTATGAATAGTATGACGTAATTTATGATTATTAAATTTTACTTGATCCATATATAAAAGAATATATACCCTCGGCATTTAGTGATAGTCGGCTTTATTTAGTTTATAGATTTTTATAGGTGATACGCGTTCCTTATAATTTCGTTCGTGTTGTATATATATAGATAAGTGTCAAGGACGATGATTGTTAAACCGTATTTATCAACAATATATAAAAGAACGTTTATACCCGTCACGTTTATTGAGTCGTTGGAGTATTATATTAAATATGTTTGGTATTTGATTTCAGTTGTCCGTCGTGTATACGTAGAAAAATGATATCGACGATTAAATAAATTGTACTTATTCAATATATAAAATAAAACCTACCCTTATTTTATTTATTTTACAGAGTTTTATAGTATATTTGTTCGTATTCAATTGTCGTCATTCATTAGTTCCACATAGATAGATTCGAAATCAGAGGATGTCGAATATTATCGCCGCAAGATTATTTCGGTATAAAATTCGATTGTCTACGGCAATTTTGATCGTTGGAACGAACTATTCGCCTTTTTCCACGTAAATACAGCAAAACAGAAAAATCGGAACTCGTATAACATAATTAATACTTAACCCATTCCCATTTTGTTTGCTGTGTTGGTTCGTCCCGTGGGACGTTTAATTTGATAACTCATATGGTTGTTAGTGGGTTGGTGGTTATTGAGGCCGGTGTAGAGACGTACTCGACACACTACGTGTGATAGATTCGTCGACGTCCTGCCTCGTAGATAACGCTTATCGCAACCGCAGCAACTACTGCGCGTGATAACGGAATACGTTGTCGGCGATTTCAAGTTTACGTATGGTGCATAGTTAGCTGTAACCGTTGTGTGTTTGAATCTGTAGTAGAAGACATTGACACGTTCTATATTGCACGATGTTTTCGTCAAAAGTCAGCTTACGTCAACCTCTTGATGATGGCTCATTGTCTGTCTATTACGTAACTGTCCATCTAACCTAACGGCGAAATGTAGTAAACTACAAGTACCAGAAGTTGTTTGTATCATTTCCATCTGTAACAGTTAAATTAGTAAAGTTCAAGTTTAGTACGTTAGTTTATATATATATATATATATATACTATTGGCGATCATATATAAGTAAAAATACTGAATATCCCACGTTAATTAATTTTTATAAAATCATTGTTACAAGCCAAAATATTCATTTATATACACCTACAAGTATTGTTTTGTACTTATAAACTCTTTTTAATACACAAATGTATACTAAAACATACACAAGTACATACCTACTGGCAAACATATATATGCAAAAATTTCTTACGTCAATTTATTTTCATAAAACTATTGTGACAGCTAAAATATTCACTCATACATATCTATAAGCTTTGGTATGTACTTACAAATAAGTTATATCACAAGATATATCACTTAATTTTTTACAAGATCTGTAGTTAAGATCAATATAATTATTCTGTATGTAATTTAAATATTTGTAATATAGTAGTCCACAATTTTAATAAATATATATTAGATTTTTAACTTTTTTATTTACTTTAGTTTTGTAGATCTTATGTTGTAATTTTGTTAATTTCAAGATTTGTGAATATTATAAAATAATTTAAATCATTTATTATGTACACATTATTAATTTATATTTGTAGTGTCGATAAGAAAATTTTAAACGTTGAATTCTGTGTATACATTTAAAATAATTTTATTTCGAGTTCAACCAATCAGTTTATGAAGTAACTGATTGTAGTCTTTGTACCTAATTGTTACTTTCTAATTTACTGATTACTTAACATGCAGTTTTGTGATTTTATATTATATAATTATGTAATACTAAAAAGTGTTTTTGAATATTTGATGATTTATATCATTCAATTTACGTTGCTTCTTATGGTAAATTTTGAATTGAATAATTGAAATATAATTATTTAAAAGTTTATGTAGAAGTTATGTGAATGTATAATAATACTTCACAGAATGAAATATCTCAGTTTTTTATGACTTTTATAAAAATGTACGCTTTAAGCATATTTTACATACACACACAAATAACATGCTAAAGCTGATAAAACTACTGTGGTATTGGTACACTTAAAAGTATTTTTTTAAATCGCCAATAGTCGTCTATAAAATAATAACTTAATTCGTAAAAAAAAAAAAAAAATTCGTAAAATATGAGGTGTTTTCTGTGCGTTTTTGTTTTATTTCCAATTGTGCAGCTGCATTATAGTCGTGTACAAATAACATGTAAAGTTTTCGACTATGGCACAACGTACTATTAATACGAGCGTTTTAAATTATCGGTTCGGCGTTATATTAAAATTTTTTAGACTTGTAACTGAAATAATACAAACTTATTATATTGATAGGTCTCTTATTATAGTAAGGATAGTTAATTTTCAATTTAAGAATTGTATGTTACACATCTTTTATGAAAACTGGGGAAGTGTTTATTAAAAACAAACAGGAATTTTTTACTTTCATTTTTATACTATTTTAATTTCAGAGTTAAATTATTTATTTATAAATATTTTTTATTTATTAGCGTTCTAAATTATCGGTTTGGCGTTATATTAAAATTTGTTAGACTTGTAACTGAAATTATACAAACTTACCGGTAATTGGAGAGTAGAAAATTAATAAAAAAAAGGTCAGATTGATTTAAACGAAAATAAAAAACTTCTATGTATTTGAAAAAATTCACATTAAGGATTATTATCAATCGCGTCAAACGATATGGTATACAAAGTCACATCAATATTCGAGATAATCGTCACGCATTGTGTATGTTTATGCATTTTTGTTATATTTTTTATGAATTCATTTTACGTGTCGTGAATACGATTTATCTGTGTTTTGTATAATTTGTTATCTTTTGATGACATGATCAGTATTCTGAGTAATTCAAACATCAGTTAGTTTTGATCAAAAGAAAATTATATATAATATTTGTGTGTAACATTTTTTAACAATAATTAATATCTAAAATAAATATGCTAACTCATATTAAAATTCTAAAATAAAGTAATGAACTCAACGTTTAGTCTATCAATTCTTATTTAAGCTGGAGCTTGCAAACGGTGTAGATCTAATAGCTCGTTAAAGCTGATAAAACTACTGTGGTTTTGGTACACTTAAAAGTATTTTTTTAAATCGCCAATAGTCGTCTATAAAATAATAACTTAATTCGTAAAAAAAAAAAAAATTCGTAAAATATGAGGTGTTTTCTGTGCGGTTTTGTTTTATTTCCAATTGTGCAGCTGCATTATAGCCGTGTACAAATAACACGTAAAGTTTTCGACTACGGCTCAACGCACTATTAATACGAGCGTTTTAAATTATCGGTTAGGCGTTATATTAAAATTTGTTAGACTTATAACTGAAATAATACAAACTTATTATATTGATAGGCCTCTTATTATAGTAAGGATAGTTAATTTTCAATTTAAGAATTGTATGTTACACATCTTTTATGAAAATTGGAGAAGTATTTATTAAAACCCAACAGGAATTTTTTACTTTCATTTTTATACTATTTTAATTTCAGAGTTATTACATAGATAAAGTAAAACATATATTAAAATAACATTAATATTATCTATAAAAAATCTTTAAAAAACACAAAGCTTAAACAATATAATCTTTTATACATTTGATTATATTTTTTTATATTATACGGTTGTGATATGTATGAATAGTATCTAATACCTTTAAACGAGCAATTCTTGTATATATATAATCTAAATCTCGGAAACTGCTCCAACGATTTTCATGAAATTTAGTATGTAGGGTGTTTCGATGGCGATAAATCTATCTAGCTAGGTTTCATTTTTACTTTGTCACTTTTTGCCATATAAACGTCGAAAACGAAAAAAATTCGTTTAAACGGTTAAAATTGTAGAAATTCCAACTTTATACCAAATATGCGTACGGCGATAATCTTGCGTTTGGTGTAATTAGATTTACAATATAAATTTAATAACGGTCGTGAGAGCACTTTTCAAAATTCGTAGATTTTACTTTTTCGACAAGTTTTAATCGTTAGTGACCTCGAATTAGGGCTCATATTTAAGGTCTCGACGAGACAAATTCAATGGCGTAAACAAAACGCAAATCCGTTGAATATTGACCGAGATATGGCATTTCGCTTTTTTGCTATTCACCGTATAAACGTTAACAAAGAAAAAAATTCGTAAAAACCGTAAAAAATGTAGTAGAGATTCAAAAGTTAGACCAAATATGCGTCTGGCGATGATCTTGCGTTTGGTGTAATCAGATTTACAATATAAATTTAACTACGGTCATGAGAGCACTTTTTCGAATTTACCAACAAAAAAAATTCCGAGCAAAGCTCGGTTAACCCATATTATTTTTTAAATTGCGAAAACATGTTTATAATATAGTTCTTTATACGTAAAAAGAGACTTGTTTCGTGTGGGTTATATATACGTGCATAAAACATATGTATAGAATAAAATATTTAATATCGTGTTTAATCCATAAAATTTTTTTTTTTCGAATATTGTTGATATACACGGAATAAATTAAGCCTTCGCCAAAAAAAACTTATTTACATGCTATTCAGAACATCTGAATCAACAAACTACACAATTTGTAACCTACAATTGAGACTATATAGAACTATCTTGTACACCTTTTAAATGTTCCTTTCTCATTTTCGTTAGAATAGCTTGACAGGTTAGATACATTTTCCTAAAACAACGAAATAAAAATTATTATAAAATTCACTGTTCGTAATTGTATAATATTAATTCTCGTTTTATTCTTATTATTCAAAAACTGTAAATCCAGTAAGTATACTACATTCATAATATACATATATATACTATATTATATAAGTTATATTTTTTATTTCTAATTAACATTTCTGATAACACAATGCAAATAAAGGAAGTAATATTTAAGTATATTGAAACGATTAATTATGTAAATTCATAAATATAGGAAAACCAAAAATAGTTTATTTATAATTGAGTAATACTTACGAATTATATAAATAAATATGTATATATAAAATATATATATAATACAGTTGTATTAATTATCGTGTGAAGAATGATTGTACAAAATAAATTAGTTAATTTTATTTCGTTTCGGTATTTTAATTTTGTTTTTAACAATTTTAACAACTAAAACGACAACTTCATTCAAAAAATATAAGAGCCAGCACTGAAAAAGCCAATCTGATAAATAATGAAATATTAAAAAAAGTCATCACTAAAATGTATTTATATTTTTATTTTTGATTACAAATTATTTTTAATAACTTGGTTTATGTATATCTAGTTTAAAATAAATATTTGGTTGGATAAAATATATCCTTAGGGGAGCTCAGTAATGAGAAACGGGCCTAACGAACTCGTAGACCATAGTTATTTGAAGATGTAGCTTGAAAGCAACATAGTTTACGTCTCAGGATAGTAAACTTTATTATATACTCTGAAACAACCTCAAGTACTTGTAGAATGGATTAGAATACTTCCACGGTCTATTCTGAGGCTCGTTGAAGGCAACCAATCTGGTGTAAAAATGCGTTCAATGGTCCGCATCAATGTTTTATTTAAATGCGAAATTATTGCAAATATAATATTTGTAAATATGACTAAATTATAAACGGAGATGTCTGTGTTATTGTATATGACTATTACAACGACTAAATATAATATTATTTAATTAGTAATATTTATTTTAGAGAATGTGATATATGGTAAAATATATCTAAATATTTGTTACCATTGCATTGTATTTGTATGTGTAATATATATTGTATTAGTAACAGTTAGATTTTTAAATTTTATTTATTGATAATATGATACAGAAAAAGGTGAGTTATTTGTTTCACATTTTAATTATTTTGTTTATAAAATAACGAATAAAAGAGTAATGAAAATTTGAAAGATATATTGGATATAACATAGTTCTAAAATAAATAAAAGTATATGTATAATAGGGTTTTATTAAAGATCTCGTGACAAATGTTTACATGAAATGATTTAGCTAATTATTAATATTAGGTTATGGTACTATTACATTTGTTGTAGTATCTATGCGAAGGACTGTTTTGCCTACAAAATATTTGTGCTAGCACTGAAAGGGTCAATAAGATAAATAATGATATACAAACTAATTATCAATAAAACTTTTTCAATATTAATATTATTTTATACCAAATTATTTTAAGTTACTTCGTATATATTGTTAGAAATTAATAAAATGTATGGTAGTTAAATATTAATAAAGATGTCTCATTTCAATCGAAAACACTTTATATTAAAAAATAAATAAATAATAATAAGAGTAATAACAATATCTTCAGTAATTATAACAATAATAATAATAATAATATTAATACGGTAGTCAAATCATCCAATGGCTCATCATTCATAACAAAACCATCTGATCACAGATTGTTTATTCACTCAAAATTTCAATACATAATCGTTATAAAGTTTTTACAATCGGCAGCGAGTTTTATTATAATAACACAAAATAATTTCCAATATTAAGTCATAAAAATATATATTTATTCCAAAATAATATTTGTCTATGAGAATTTTTGTAAATATTATATTTGTAAATTTGATTTTAAAATATAGATGAAGAAATCAGTGTTATTGTATATGTGTTTTACAAGGTTTGAATAACGTATAATACATAGTTGTTAATATTAATTTTAAATGTTGGGATATATATTATAATATATATTATAATATATCTATATATTTGTTTATCATTAAAAATTTAAAAAAAAATAATTTTATTACCTAAGCATTTAGTATGTTTGAAGATATAACATTGTGTTAGTTATATTTTGTATTTTTAATTTTCATTCCTGATAACACAATACAGTTATAAGTGAGTAGAATTTATGTATATTGAAACGATTAATTATGTAAATTTACGAATATTGGAAAACTAAAAATAGTTTATTTATAATTGAGTAATACTTAAGGCAAGTCGAGTAAGGTTAAGTAGATGGCAATATACGAGAAACTGGTTATTCAAGACTTAAACGAACTGGTGAATGAAGCAGAAGTTATTGAGGCGATAGGCCAGCTGGTCCAGGCTGACACTAAAGGAATTAGGATAGTTAGAAGTTTTGCTGTTGTGAGGGGTATGAGGTGGATGGTGGTGTCCATGCCACCTGAACTCAGTAATAAGGCATTAGAGGAGGGGAAAATAAGGGTAGGAATCATAGATTGCAGAGTAAAAAGATGGATAGAGCGCCGTTCGGGCCGATGCCCGAGATGTCTGGTTGGCGGGCATCTGGCAAAGGACTGCACAGGACCGGACCGACGGCAGGATTGCCGAGGCTGTGGAGTCACAGGCCACCACGAGGCTGTGTGTACGGCGAGTACGGAAGACATTTGTCGCTTCAAGCAGCTTTTAATAGACGAGCAATCCGCCATACAAACCCAAAACTACAAAGACGAGAAATCCAAAAAGCAACGGAGGTCATACAATTAAATTTGCACCGGGATAGAATCGCTCAGCAGCTGTTGTTCAACACGGTGGCCAGGACTAGAGCCTTCCTGGTCATCCTGAGCGAGCACAACAGGGCGCCTAGCAATTATCCAAGTTGGTCTTCCAGCTTGAATAACACATGCTCGGTCGCCCTCACTAACAACGCCGACACAGTTGCTGAGTGTACGGGCGCTGGAATCGGCTTTGCTTGGCTCCGCTACAGAGGGGCCAGGGTGTTCAGTTGTTACTGGACATCCAAACGAGGCACCGTGGCCACTATGCTCGCGGCGTTTAACGGATTCCTAACTGGGCTGGAAGAGGTCATACGCAACGACATGGACGCTGGTGAGACTCTTATAGTGGCAGAAGACTTCAACGTGAAGTCCTCTAGCTGGGGCTCTAGCATCACGGACGTCAAGGGTGAAGCATTGGAGGCTTTGCGGCTAGCCCCGGTCTTTGGCCATGTAACGTGGGGGACAAGCCCACGGGGTGTCCACCAGCGTGATTGACATTACGTTCGCCGGCCCGAGGCCCTTAGGGATCCGAAACTGTACACAGCCTACGACCATTAGTATGTGGCATATGACATCGGCCCCTGGAGGAATGCTCCTCACTATCGGCGCGTGGCAAAGAAGGTAGTCGCGAACGCCTGACGTGCTCGCACACCTCACAGCCCAATGGACCCGGAGGCTGTTGCCTAGCGTCGGCAGATAGGTCCGCTGCATGAGGGGCCTTAATTTGACCTACCACTTAAACCAGGCCCTTACGGGACACGGATGTTTTAACAACTACCTGGCTAGGATTGGAAGGATCAATAACCTTCTACTTGGCAGTAGTAACCCAAGCTGCCACTACTACGGGGATCAATCCGACACCGCCGAGCACACATTGTTTGGGTGTGTGCATTGGGACGTCGCTAGGGCCAAATTGACGCGCCATCGGGCAGGGCGCCGTCCCTGGATGATGTCGAGGAGCAGCTATGCGGCCGGCTATCAACCGTGTACCCGAGGAAAGCAGCGACATGATGGCAGGCATGGAAGAGGCAATTAGGGCAAGAAGGCTATTCGTCCAAATGGTCAGGCATATTCTGTCAGATAAGGAGGAGGATGAACGACGAAGACAAAGGGAAGGATGAAATGATATAACATTAACTTTCGGAACCTTACAAATATGTAATTTTTGTATATTGTAATTTTTTTATGTATATGTATATATTAACTTTGTATATTGTAACAATTTGTTTATCCTTGTAATGTAATGTAATTTAATTTGATTAATGTATATTAATATTTTGTTTTACTTGGTAATGTAATGTATATTTTAACGTCGTAGAGATTCGAAACTTTAATTGAATATGCGTACGGCGATGATTTGCGTTTGGTGTAATCAGATATACAATAAAACAATTTTCTTGCTTGTGAGAGTACGTTTTCAAATTTAAAACTAATCGCCATTAATCCCTGAATTTGGGATAATATTTAAGGATGAAACGAGATGAGACGAATTCAACGACGTAAAGAAAACGCGAATCAGTTGAGAATTGACGGAGTTATGCAAGTTCAAAATTTCACATCTTCCCATATAAACGTCGAAAAACAAAATAATTCGTTCGAACGGTTAAAATTGTAAAAATTCCTATTTTTTACCAGATATGCGTACAAAAACACTCTTGAGTTTGGTATAATTAGATTTACAATTAAAAAATTTTTCGTGGTCGTGAGAGAACTTTTTCGAAATTCGTAGTATTTTGATTCGTTCATAGAATTTTAATGCCCCTTGACCGCCAAATGTGGTCTCATACTCAAGGTCTTGATGAGACGAATTCAACGACGTAAAGAAAATGCAAAACGGGTGAATATTGACGGAGATATGGAATTTCGCGTTTTCGCTATTCGCCCTATAAGCTTTAAAAAATTAAAAAATTCCTAAAAACCCCAGAAAACGTCATAGAGATTCGAAAATTTGACTCAAAATGCGCACGGTGATAAACTTACGTTTGGTTTAATCAGATTTACATTCAAAAATTTTTCACGGTCGTGAGAGCATTTTTTTGAATTCCAAACTTACTTTTTGGATTTCTAACTTATTGAATTTCGACTGGTTTTTATTGTCGTAGACCCTTTTGAGGGGGCTCAAATTCAAGATCTCGATGAGGCGAATCCAAAAACGTAAAGAAAATGCGAATCCATTGAGAATTGAAAATTCAGAAAAAAAAGTTTTCTTTATGTCGTTGAATTTATCAACAAATCAACAGCGATTAGAGCTTCATGAACAAGTACGAAAACTACGAATTTTGAAAAAATTCTCCCACGACTGCGAAAAATTTTCTATTGAAAATGTACATATACCATACGCAAGAGCGTTGCCGTACGCGTATCTGGTAAAAATTTGGAATTTCCTTGGCGATTTTAACCGCTTGAACGAAATATTTTTGTTTTTCGTGGTTTATATGTGAAAAAGTGAAAATTTTGAACTAGCATAATTGCGTCAATTTTCAACCGATTCTCTTTTTGGTTATGTTTTTGGATTCGTCTCGTCGAGACGTTTAATTTGTTAATTCATGTATATTGTTATTGGAGGGGTAGTTTTGGCGAGGGTAGTGGCTATTGAGTCCGGTGTATGAACATGCTTGACACATAAATGTCCGAAAAATTTGAGGTATCCCGCGTCGTAGATAACGCTTATCGCTACTTCGCGTGATAACGGAATACACTGTTAAGGATTTGAATTTTACAAAAAGCTGTAATGGTTGTGAGTCCAAGTCGGTAGTAGATCTCGTGGTTGTGTTTTATATTTCATAATATTTTTGTCCGAAGTCGGCTTAAGTTTATTTGGATGTTTGGCCGCGAAAAACATCACCGAAGTTAGTGGACGTTACAGCGACGTCGATGAATTTAGCAAGTTGAAGGTGTTCAATGACGACGATTCTTCCATAATTTTGGACTCTCGGCTCTACAATCAACGTCCCAAATAGGAGGAATTCAATCAGTTTGCCAGTTTCGACTAGTTAGTGAGAATCGCACAATCAAAACAATGTGAGTTTTAATTTACACATTTTTCTTTAGTTGAATGTTTGTTTAAAAATATATTACAGTAGAGCCATTTTGTTTGACGTTCTGTTTTAGAGCTGGTATATGAACGAAGATAAAGCAATATCGAAGTACAATAAAAACGTCACTAACTTAAAAGAAATATCGTAAATTTTGGCAGTTTTTTAGTTTTGAACTTTTTTTTTGCCTGATTAAATTGTGTTATGATCAACGAACGTATTTTATAGATGGTTTGTCTGAGATGTAAGAAGATGAACAGTTGGTCAATGTGCTCCAAAAGAACAACGCTTTCGACGTATTCGTCGTAACTGTCCCAGTCAACGTGAGGTATGTCAACTACATTGTTATTGCGTCTGGCAATTTACAAAATGGGTTCAAAAAAAGATTTTACCATTAAAAATACAATTTCCTTATTTCTAACGAAACAAACATTTCAAAGCATATTTAACTAAATACGAAAACGCGTGTTTGAAAATGATTTCTGACACTCACCTGTCAATTTATTGTGCTTAATTGAACTACAATAAAACAAATAGGAGCACCTGAAACAAGTATTTAAATGCATTTTAAGGTATATATGCTTATTATTATTCATTCCTTTGTATATGCAATTCAAATACATAATATTTACTATGCCAGTCTAAATTAGTGAGTACTAACACTAATACTTATATTTTAAAAACATTAATCTCTATGTTTTTAGGTAATATGATGCTACAGTTATTTATGAAAGAAATACGGAAGAATTTTGATTTGGAAACATTTTAGACTGTGCGAGAAAAGTACAATTTCCATCTGAATCAGCCTACGGATTTTTTGGTCATGTTACTAAATGAACATTCATTTTGTATACACAATTTTGAATCAGCTGTAATCAATAATCGTAAAGAACACTAAATCCCTGTTTTAATATTACAATTTTAGACAAATGTAAAATTTGTGTGTAATTTAGAAGAACAAAATAATTATTCTATTTTTAAATCTTAAAAATTAAATATAATATATAATTAACTTTTGTTTAAAGTTGTTAAAGTATAATGAATAAAACAGATTTTAAAGAATAAATAAAATATATTTTTTCAATTTAATCTTATAAAACCTATAAACACTGTTAATATAATTTATTATATTATATACGTATCATAATATAATTATATAGAATTTTAAACTTATTATTTTTAACCTCTAAATGTATACGAAAATTCCAATTGAAAACATTGTATATTATAATTAAGTAAAAACACACAACATACATAGGCACACATAAGTAATACATATATATAAAACCCACATTAACATATAAAAATCTACTATCATAGAGATACATTATACAAATACCAAGTGCCCAGAATCTATGAATAATTATAGGTACATTTACAAGTCATATCTGAACAATCATACACACTTAAAAGCACTGTTTAGTACTTACAAAAACACTTGAATACAATCATACACCTAACACACAGGTTTTTTAATCTGTATGATTTCCTACATTAATTTTTTTTCATAAAATTTATTTAACTGTATTAATATCTACACTTATACATTTCTATAGGTATTGTTTGGTACTTTTAAACACTTCCATACACAAAAGTACTCTCAAACACAAATCTGTATCTATTAGAATTCATATGTACGTCGTAATACTGAATTACACAAAGTCATTTATATCTATAAAAACAAATTCAAAATAATTTTGTTTCTAGATCAACCAATCTGTTTCTGAAGCAACTGATTGTATTGTATGTAGTGAATTATTTAACTAACTGATCGCTTGATATACAGTTATGTAATACTATAAAGTGTTTTTGTGTATTTCACAAATTATATTTAAAATTAAATGCTATCCCACAATCAAAATTAAATTCCTATTTCAAATCTAATATCATCAAACGATACATCATAGCATTCCCATATTTTCGTATATTATTCAAAAATTTAAGGCAATTTTAATTGTCGAAACTATTTTTTTTATGTTCTCGACATTATTTGGCGAATAGAGTGAACCTGAAAAGCGATGTCTGCATCAATATATAATAAATTCACGTTTTCCTTACATCATCAGATTCGTATTTTTAAGACTTTTAATTATAGAAACAATTTGAGGCCCTACAACAATTTTAACTTGTCAAAAAAGTAAAAAAACTCCGAACTTAATAAGGTGAAATTTTGAACTTGAATAATTCCGTGAATTCTTAATCGAATCTCGTTTAGTTTACGTTTTTTTAATTCATCTCGTCGAGATCTTTCATTTGAGACCATTCCCGGGTCTCAACGACGATTCTAACCCTATTATTTACTGCAAAAACTACGTATTTTGATAAAAAAAGTTCTATTACGACCGCGCAAAATTTTCTATCAACAACGTACATTAACCATACGCAACAGCATGGGCGTACGCGTGTCTGGTAAAAATTTGGAATTTCCTTGGCGATTTGAACCGCGTGAACGGAACATTCTCGTTTTTCGTAGTTCATATAGTAAAACGTGAAATTTCGAACTATCATAACTCCGTCAATTTTCAACCGATTTAAGTTTTGTTTACATTTTTGGATTCGTCTCGTCGAGTACTTGATTTTGAGCCCCCTCCCGAGGGCCTAAC
>JAIPRN010002818.1:0-26485 GCA_025469175.1 Geopemphigus sp. TES_GeoC_2020 | reverse complement strand
TTTTTAAGAAGTGGTAGTTCTTAAGGATTATTGTGAATTAGATTCGATGTACGGGAGGCGGGGTAAAACAACGTGGGGATAGCTCGCGTTGCCCGTCTACCCTTAAGGATGATCGTTTTTGTAAGACTTTATGTAATTTAAACTTTTCAATAAACGATGGCGACTCACTGGTGCCGAAGTACTGCCTTCAGGCTTTCCGGGCCAGTGAGGGTATTGCCGATGCCGTAAAAAAGAAAAAAAAAAGGTTACGGAGATATAACCGTGGAAGGAAAAATAGGAAGACCGAAAAAGTGATTGAAGACGCGATCGAGTGCGATGTTACAGATTTGTTGGTGCGACGATGATCGGGTCAAGCGGAGGGTTAGGACAAAGGTGGCCGATCCCACAAATGAAAATAAGAAGCGAGGGAGATAACTAATAATAGTACGACACGATTATAAAATCGCGTTTCGTTAATACGGGTATTGGACATTTTCTATCGTGATTATTTTTGTTATGAACATGGGCGATGTGTGTGTGTGTGTGTGTGTGTGTGACGGATTTGCAGAACACTGCCGCACGTAGCGTTTCAATATATAAATCGTGTACGTCCAGGTGGGAGGGGGCACGCGCGATACATAAGTATATAGGACGAATATAGAACGGTACGCGTTGGGGCGTCTGCGAGAGAACGCGCGTGTATGTGTAGTATACGTTGTATTAACGGCGAAAAGAATAGGCGGCGAAAACAACGAAGGGGGGCGAAAATAGAAAAAACGCGGACGCGACACGCGCGCGGGGACGTAAAATCGTAATAATATCGCGTACGAGAAGAACTGGGGAGGAGAACCCTTTTCGGTTCCGTCTCGGCGCGGGGATTTTCTTCTAAACTCTCCGAGTTAACGAAACCTCGAGACGACGACGACGACGACGACGGCAGCTGTCTGTGTCCAGGTGTACGCAATTATCGCGGCGCACGTACGCGGGCACGGGTGTGCGCCACATTCGGCGCGCGGACGACGCGTGTCCGCGCGTGGGCGCGGCGGGGTCGGCGCGCAGGCATAGTGGGACGTAAAGGGATACGTAGCGGCGGCGGGTCACACGCGCGAGTAAAATAATAATAACGACGACGGGCGAATGTGTCGCCGCGGCAGCTGGGACGCGTTAACGGAACTTTATACGGGCAGCGAGGCGCGCGCGTGCCAGAAGAAATATCGAAGAAAGAAGAGCCGAACACGAACGAAGGCGTAAGAGAAAACGTTAATTGTCGCGCGCGCGGCTCCTCCTGGTCCGTCGGTTCGGTTGATCGGTCGGCTCGGTCGGGTCGGTCGGTCGGTCGGTTCGGTCGGTAGCGCGACTCGCGTAAGCACCGCAGCCGGCCTCCGTCACGCGGTAGCACGTGCCACCCCTCCCGTCGTCGACGTTTCCATCGGCCCCACACACATACACACACACACACACATCGTCTCGACGACGTCGGCACGAGACTATTTATAGACACGGCGGTAGGGTAAACAGCGCGAGCGCGCGTTACATCCTCCGGTGAACGACGCACGTCCGAAAAAACCACCGCCGGCGCGTCGTTTTTACACGCGCAACAAACTTCGCCCCCTCCCCCGTTCCCGTCCGCATGCCACAAACCGGGCGCGTTACGAAATATTCCGTTTCGAACAACAACATCGTGCCCGGTGTACACACACGCGCGCGCACTTATGTACGAGCGCCGCCGTCCCGGAGCGGTAAACCGTTGTTGGACCGTTTCCAACGACCTTTCCCACACGCGTATACACGCGGCTCGTTCGGACAACGAAAAACCGTAACCGATTTCGCGCGCGTGGTTACGGCGCGCCTTTGTTCGTCGCCGATAGTTCCTAAACGATAAACTTACCGGCGACAAAAGTCCCGGCGGTTTAGTCGCCGGGGAAACGTTTCGTTCGGCCGCGGCCGTATTTATTGTTCCGCGCGCGCGGAGGTTAGATAGTTTTGATTCGCGGTTCACATTTCGGGCGCAACGAGCCGACCAACCATCGACCCGGTAACCGCGGCGGCCCGTTATTCGTTCGCCCGGTAATTGGCTCTAGAAACGCGGTCGACTGAACATAGACACGGCCCGGAACTAAGCGCGATCCCTTCTCCTCGAAAACGTTTCGTTCGAACGAGGCCTTTTCATATAGGTACGCGTTTTGTTACGGCGCCCGCTGGTCGTTGTTACTCAATAATAGCCTCGAAGAGACGATATTATCCGTAACGTTATTCTCGAGTTTCCGAATTGCCGGGACCGGTGGCGGAAACCGACGGGAATCGCGTGCCGTATCGTTAGAAACCGACTGTCTATTGGGCCGGTTGATTTTCGGCGCGCCAACAAACAACACTGACCGGGAATAACGCCGCCGCCGACGACGATGAACGTACCGCGAATTGCGCGCCGGAAAATATGGAAAATTAGTAAAATACGCGGACGAAAATAACACGAACGATCGGAGCGAAAAATGGTTTAACAGTGGTGGTGGAGGGGTGAGGGTCATAGCGGAGACGACGAAATCGAGTGGCGCGGGCCGGTAGGACGATAGACATCTACGCGTGTCGGGCGCGCGAGAATGGTTTCCGCGTTTTTCGATTCTCGCGATCGATTAAACGATGGAGAGGGGGGGAGGGGCAGAGAAAATAAAACCTCCGGTCCGAAACGTACGCGATTTTTATTATACGGCGCGAACGATTTTGAATTAAAGGTTCCTCCCCCCCCATTCCCGGTGGCGAGGAGGGAAGGGCGATTGTCGTCGTTACTGTTCTCGAATTATGACGGACGAATCTCGCTACGCGTCCGCGAACAATTACGATGTCGCACGACGCGGACAATGAAACAGCAACAACAACAACAATCGTAGTTACGCGCGACGAAAACCGTCCCGACGTCGGCCAAACTATTCGGCCGCGTGGCGTCGTACACGGACGGGAAAATATGTACGTGACGGTAAAATTCGACAGAGGGGCCTCGGAAAGGATTGTTGGACACGGGCCCCGAAGAATTTATAATAGGCGCGCGGCACCGTTCCAAATTTCCGACGAACGCGAAATGTACCGATGACTCGGTGACCGAGTGGGGTGTGTGTGTGGGGGGGGGAGGGATTGGGTATATTATACGCGCGAAAGGCGTATTGGCCCGTACCTTAAGTTGTCGCGCGCCCAAGCCTGTTTTCGCGTTGTCGGCGGTTTTCGTTTTTTTTTTTCGCGACAAATAGAATTTCGACGGACGACGACGGTCGCGGACCGTTTTTCGATAATTATTCGTATGGTCGAATAAACACCGAACGAACGAAAACCGTATCGAATGGAATCGGCCGTAACGCGGTTGGTGCCGGACGGCGGAGAACCTATTATCCAACAAACGGGCGAAATAAAAAAAGAAAACGACGTTTCGAATTACAACGACGCGACTTGGTTAAATATTTACGCAATTTCCGGGCGCGCGCTCCTCTCCAACGTCGTCGTTGTTTCGTCTACGACTTATTCCTCCTGATTACGGAAGCGCTTCGATTTTTATCGTTCAGAACCCATCCGGCGACGGAATTTCGGGCGCGTACTACGGACATAAACAACCGACGGGTATTTTCGTTGACGGGTGAGGTTCGGCAAAAATCGCGAACGCCGGTGGCGGCGTACAATTATCGCCGACGCGTCCGGAAATCCGAGTGGTTTTCGTCGTTTAAATAACGCGAAACGCCTCGAAATGTTCACCGTTTACGCGCGCGCCGGCCACAATTTCGGCGTTTCGTTTTCGAACGTTCGTTAATCGTGACCGACTCCGTCGGCCGAAGAAAAACGACGCTCGGTTTTGTTTCCGTTCGCCGATTATAATACCGCCACTCGTATCCGTATTACGTAATTAACCGAACAGTGACGAGTCGTTAAATACGCGAAAAAAGCACGGGAATCTCCGCAGAAGACTAAACGATTTAATCATTATCGCGTCTACATTTCTCTACGTTTATCGCGGGAACAATTCAAACGTCGTCAATCGCCCTCACGGATAGTATAATACATATATCGGGTAAATTCCGTGCCCCCATTATCGGGGATCTCGTTTTTTTCCCGCTTTCCGCGCGATATTCGATACGACGTTGTACACGTATATCTGTTCAACTAACTACTAATTACGTAAATCGAGTACCGTTATTCGTAACGATTTCTTTATGTCGCGTCGACAACGCGAAATCGTTCGAAATGACAAAAAACGTATTATTATTCGTTTCGGGGGGTGCGAGCGATTTTAATATAGCCAAAACGAAACCTAACCTAACCGCTCCAGTAGCGACCATTTTTTACGAGAAGGAATCGAACGCGTTTATTAAATTGTAAACGTTGCGGGGTGACAGTGGGGGGGGGGGTTGGAGGAGGCAATGGACGGAACGCGATATTTGTGCGCGTCGGGCCCGTTCATTTCCGTTATATAAAACGATAACGCCACGTTCGGAGGTACTTTTTTGGAAAATGAAAAAAAAACTTCGATTTTATCGGCTAACCATTATTACTACGCCAAAGAATCGTTACTTAAAGATTATTTCTCCCGTGTGTTGGCCGTTAGCCCGCAGTCCATTCTAACGTCGACAGTTTCGGCCGGTCTCGTTTTCTCGACCAAACTACGGGGACCGACCATTCTGCCAACCGACCATCCATACGAGCTACACCGAACCGTTGTTTCGTCTGCCTGTAACGGTTAGGGGGGGGGGGCTGTTCTCGACCTTTTCCGGTCGCTCTTCGGCAATTTCGCTGGTCGGGCCAGCGCGACAATGGCCGGAAACTTTTCGAGTGTTTCACGTAAAAGTTCGCGTACTAAAAGACGGCGGCGGCCCGCCGCTTCCAGTGTCGCCCGAGTCGAATTTTCGTACGCTTTTAGACCAACACGCTCGCGTAAAATACCCCACCCCCAGCCGGTTGCCAGTTGTTGAGAACGGCGCCGCCGGATCGTTTCATCACGACGCCATTATGTTTACTTCACTACGCCTCCGCCATCCCGCACGCGGTCTATTTGGTGGCGTATTTTCGTACAATAACGAACGTTCCTGCTTCGTCGACGGTATTTACGCGAATCGCACGCTCGGCGGGCCGATTGCGTGGGGCCCACAAGTCGTTCTAAGCGCGCGAAACACACGATTTTTTTATAATAATTTATAGACGTTGTGCCGCCGCCGGGCCGAGACATTCGACGGCGAAACGTCACACAAGAACAGTGAACGAAAATTCGGTTCGATAGGCTCGTAAACTCCCTAATTATAATATATAAATAGTATCGTTAAACGTAAAACACGGCTATCGAAAAAAAAAACAAACGTTTCGAAAAACGTCGACGACACCGGTCGACCATTCGCCACCGTCAAACCGTCACGGGGAAACGGGAAAATGGGCTATCGGAGATTGTTGACTGGCGAATTGGTGGCGACTACTCGAATTGCTCTGGAAAAGGTTCGCGCGGCGGTTGCGGGATAATTTGCCGTCGACGTTTCGGTCGAGTTTCGTGAAAAATGTTACCCGGAACGCCTCCCCCCGTCCCCTACGGGCGGCTGGCCGGTTCAAGTGTACGCGAGTACGAGTAACCACGTCGGTTGTCGCGGTTCTTCGTGGTTTTTTTGGAAAATTGGCGCTACACGCGCGGTCCGACGAACGATTTCCCGACTTTTCGTTTTTTTTCTGATTAGAATATCGTACGCCATCGTCCCAAAACGCGTAATGAAATTCGCGACCGGAAAACCGTTGATCGATCGCCGAGAAATAACGACGACGAAGACGAGAAAAATCGTTCCCGACTTGACTGGAAACGCGTTCCGTGAAGAAAAACGATATCCTCAATATATATATATATATACACGCGTCGACAGGCGATTAGGAATATTATATTATTAATATTATTCGACGCGTTCGAAACATTCACAACACGCCTCGCCGTTAAACTACACCTCACGTTTAAACGCGTTGACCGTTTAATTTTTAATCGGTAGCGATTATTTTAAACGTCTACGCGTTCGCGAGCGGCGGCCGTCCGGGGCTTTGTTTTTTCACTAGTCGAAAAAACACCAATTAAACCGCGTTAGACACCGTATAATGACGGACGGCCCGAAAGATTAAAGTACTTTTACCAAACCCGGCGAGGTCGGCGCGGTTATCGAAATTGTTCGAAAAAGAGCAAAAGTCGTACACAATTCGCTCTTTCGCGTGTAATACACACACGTGGTATACATATAAATAGCGCGGGTACCAATTATATAAATATGTATATATTTGTTTCGTGTAACGGATATTTTCGAGCGATCGTGCGAATTAAATTCGGACGTACGTACGTATTTTCCGTAATTTCGCCGGCATATTAATAATTAATTACGATTCGTATTCCTTTGACCCGGCGAGAGTAATTAATCGTTAACGATAATTTTCGATAAAACCGTTTGTTATAATCGCGACCGTTTCGAATCGCCTGCGTACACGCGCGCACGTACATATCATAACGACGGCGGTAATCGAACGTACGTTGTTAAACCATTGGTTTGTCGGCCATCCGTACAGGTGCCGTCGTATTATCGTCAATATTACGGTAGGCCGATAGCTAACTACCAAGTCATCGCGCGCTTTTTAAATCGATTTGTTGACGAAAATGATATTTCGCGGCCGATAAAGCGCGACGTCGAGCGCGTAATTACGGACAAACCTCCGCGTGAAATGTACGTAAAGTGAAACAAATTTCGTCGCTGTATTAGCCGCCCCTAGAACGCGTCATTAGAAACGCGATAAATTAGAAAAAACGGATTACGTCGATGATAATAATAATAACAACGGGTACAATGACGACGAGAAGGGGAAAAGAGGTCGGAGTCAATTCTTACGTCTAAATCCGTTACGAATACGAACACGTTTCCACAATTTTTGTGTCCCGTTCGGTAAACTCCCGAACGACACTATTCTATACACGCGTACACACGAGCAGTCGGTTCGTCGGTTTTTGTCGGCGAAATAACGACGTAAGCGCGTCGAATTCGCCTACCACGATAACGTACCTACAAAATACGCGTAGAAGTGCGCGCGCGATCGCGATACTCTCGTATTTTAAACGGTGGTGGTCTTTTCCCGTTTGTAATCCCGGGGTGGATTTTTTTTTTTTTTTAGAGGGAGGAGAGAAAGAAGCTAAACAGCTCCCCCTTTGGACGAGTAGCTTTAAACGTCGTCGACAGTATTAGAAATACATACTAGAACGATTGTACGTCGATGGGTGTACACGGCACATACGGCACGCACGCAGCTCGGAGGATTCGACGTACGGTCGCGTACGTTGATTACGAATTTGTAAAACACAATTTAACCCTCTTTACGTTTCTAGATCCGCGCCCGTTTTAGAACAACGGACATAACGCGTGTCCGCCCGTACGTTTCGTTATTCGTTCGATAATTCGGCTCTAAGAAACCGTACGAAACGTGTAACGAACAAATATCACGCGCGACGGTTTTTTTGGAAACGAGTTCCGGGACGAAAAACGTTAAATAGCCACGCGTAAAATTGCGATAACTGTAATGGCCCTATATTGTTCCGATATAAATATTAACTCGTTGATAAACGGAAAATAATTCCGTATACGAATTACGCGAGAATTCGTTATTACATAATAAAAATGTGCAACAATTTGCGTTAACGGATAACACGAAGTCGAACGTCCATTAGGTACGCTACGCGTTTCACGTGTTATAGTATCCGGGCGGTGGTTAGACCGTACGGGAATAACGAAAAACACATTCGTCAATTGTCCGATCGTTTTTGAAAATTATTTTTAAAACGCCAAAAATATACACGCGTTTCGATTGCTTATAAAACCATTATATCGTTACGATCATCCCTCGTTAAATAGCTAACGAACCGCGCTTGGGATCAAGTGGTTAGGCTAGTATACGTCTAAGTACCGTTATATATAAATAAAAATTTAAAAAAAAAAACGCTTCATTTTCACTAGAAGTGTATGAGGTAATTTAAAGAAAAACGTTTTTCGTTTTGGCGAATTAATCCGCAATCTTACAACGTTTGCGTAAATTAGACGAGAAAATTAATTTGAAAAAAAAATTATCACGACTTACGGACGCGTAAATCTATTTTTAATTCGTAATTTTCGCGATTATTATCGTTTCAAATTAAGCGTAATTAAAAGTCCGCGCTTCGTGTAGATTTATCGCGTAACAAACGCGAACAACGGGAACAGCGAGAAAATGCACGACGCCGTAACGTGACGGAAAAACGAATCGTTTAATTTCGCGTTTTCGAAGTTTACAATCGAAATTAAGGCGTAAGTGGTAACGGCGTATTAATTACGCCCTTGTGCACGTATATACGACGGACATTATCGTCGATTATAAATACTAAAGTATTTCGTCGCGGTATAACGTACAAAGATGATCGTACGACTTATTCCGTAAAACAATCGATGTTTGCCCGCGAAACCGGTATGGTACACAAGTGTGTACCGCCCTACAATCACCGAGCTGTGGATTCGTACGTACGAAGTATTATCGAAATATACGTGACGTCGCGTAGTTAAATTTTCGACACGTCGGGGGAAATAAGCGAGGGGGGCCTATACGTTGCCAGGTAGATGGCCCGAATATTTCGAACCGTCCGTCCGTCCGATAACGAGCGACGGGCGTTTGAAACGTGTACGTTCAAAAAATCACTCGGGTGGCAATGGACGACGGGGGAAATATCGGATAGATGTTCGTTGGTTAAACGATAAACCTCCGAAGCTGGTGCGCTCGAATAGTTCGAACTCGAAAACGTCCACGCGTGGGACAGCAATAAGGACGACGATTTGTCACTGTAGACGGTCGCTTCGCGATTTTCGATTTTGTAATACGCGTCGCGTCGTTTAATCGAAATAGCGCCGTCGGAACGCCCGGGACGGTTGAACGAAAATTCGGTCGGGGACGGACAATCTAATGGACGTAACAACGGCGACAACACGTCGTATATTTCGAAACCCAAACGCGCCGCCGGTATTGGGAAACGTTTTTTAACCGTTTCGTTATTATTTACAACCTTCGCGAAATTCCTGATACACCGTCTCGTCCGCGGCGAAATTCCAAATTCGTCCCCCTCCCCGCGAACCTCGTAAAATCGGTCTTTTCTTCCTCCTACCCTCGCCAACACAACAAACCAAATTGTTCTCGGACATCACACCGGACACGCATCGGCCGCCGTTCCGCCTACTGTGCTCGTTGCACGTGAAAGGGTTAGTGGTCACGGTCGCGCAATACGCGCGCGTTTATTTCAAATACCGTCCAAGATGAATCGTCACCCGCACGTTATTCGACGTCGACATAATAAAACGTAAATTCGCTCGCGATTATTATCCGCGCCGCGTTTTCGTTTTCAAAACGATAATTGCTATTCCGATCGGGCTCGATGTCGAGTAAATTAAAACCGACGTTTTTATTCGGAACCGACCGTTTCTCGATTTCGAAATTTCACTCGGAGTTTCTCCGGTTGTACAGGCAAAACGTTTCGTAAAAGCACCGCGCGAACGGTAGGGGGGGCAAAAGGAGGACTGCGCGTCTCGTTAAAATAAAAGCGAATTTAATATCGTTCAGAGTTTTCCGAATTATCCGTCCGAGTATGGTCACTGTAGTTATACGGGGGGAGGGACTGTACTACTTTGAAAATGGAACCGGCGACGGAACCCCCAATAATAGATTTGATAAATTCAAAAAGCCACCAATTTCCCGAGTATATTTGCGAGGTATAGGTTATAAATCCAAGTGTAAGCGTGCGCGTTACACAACCGACAAAGGGGACACATTTTTTGTACGCGTAACTGGAAAACTTTAAATTGGGGAGGGGGGGGTCGTGTTTGTTAAAAAAATAACCACCCTCCGGTCACGGAACAGAAATTGACGTCCGCACGAACGCGTTCGACCGGGGACGATCCCAATCATCCCCGTTGGACGAACCGTTTCGAGTGTCGGGTGGGTAGGGTAACCGTACGGACGGTAAGACGGGCGCGTGCGGTAGACACCAGTCGCTATGTTGCGACCGATCGGTGACCAGGGGGGGGGAGAGAGGTCGGAAAGACACGACCGGTGGGAAATGAACGACGGCGACAAACAAGTAACGGGTGCACGGGCGACCGTAGTCGGCACGGGCCGCCGTCACACAGAGAAGTACTCGCGGTTTTTTCATTCAAGACGCGAGGAGGGGGAACACACACACACACACACAGGGTGCTCGTTAGCCGCTACGCGGTCGGTAGTTTTCATATTCCGGATGACGGGACGACACCGGTGGCCTATTACGTACTACCACCGCCTACCTCCTCCTCGACGCTCTTGGCCCTGCCGTCTTTCGTTGCTCGGTCGCGTTCCCCCCCCCAACACACTCGCTCGCTCACTCTTGATCGGCCGTCACGCGCGACGTCCCCTCCGTTTCGCTCGTCCGCCCGGCACTCTCGTCCAATCACGGTCGGCGTCACGTTCTAGCCACGGGCCAGCTGTCCGGCCGGGCCGAACGAACGAACGTCCGTCCGGCCGGGATACGGGTGTGGTGTGACGGGGAGGAGGGACAACGAGAGCGCGATAGCCCGGATGGGTGGGTGGGTGTGAGAGGGGGAACGACCGGCGTCCCGCGGACGCTTTCCTTATTTGGTGGCGTCCCGACGACCACGCGGCGACCTGCACTCGGGCGCGCTCCAGATGATGATGAAGATCCCCTTACGCGGACGAAATACCGGGCCGTTAATAAATTACGCGCCGGGTTCGTTGGCCATCGGCCGAACCGAACGGCACGACGAATTTCGTAAACCGTGTACGGCCGACGACGGTGGCGTTTACTTACAAACGGTACGTCGGGAGGTTTTTTTTTTTTTTGGGGGGGGGGAGGAGTGGTCGACAGAACGTGCGTGCGTAAAACTTGTGCTAGCGTACGGACACCGTCGCGCAATCGTGGACCGGAGGACGGCACTGGTGAGCACTAGGTGGTAGTACTAGTTGGGGTACGACCGTAAACGCATATCGTTATTTTTATGTAACGTCAGCGTTCATATGTCATTCAAACGGGCCGACCCGTAAACGGGCGCGCTGGTATGGATGTCGAGCCAGTAGCGCGATTCGTCGAAATCGGAGTGGAATCTTTGACGGAAATCCGAAGTTACGGTGGCATAGAACTCGGCAGACTCGACGATGGGGGTCGCCCTCCGAAAGTACGGACGCCTTCCGGTATATTTAGAGGGAAACGATCGACGGACGGTTTTTATTTTTTTAATTCCACCTTTGCCCGTCCCATCTCCATCGACAAACGTCCCGGGCGTCGGAAAATTGTACAAAACGAAACTCGTCGCCGCATTATTCGTTTTAATCCTTCGCGTTCTAATATTTCGTCCGGAATTACGATATTTTTTCGACGTCCAATCTACGTAATACGGATAATTTCTAGAAAAAAACCAGTCAAGCATAAAATCTAAAAAGCGCGGAACGTTATAAGAAACGGTGTATCTATAAAACATTTATTAAAATACGTTTAAAATACGCGGGAGGTTAATCCAATGGCGATAGGCGAAATGAAGTTTCGCGTAGCACAAAGCGAATATTTTTTTAAGCGACGTTTTTCGTCGTTTTTTCGCATTTTTCTTTTGTAGATTACCGCGAGTTTTTCAAAAACTATCGAGGCGTTGTCGGAAACGTCGTGTGCCCAATGTACAGCGACGGTCGACGACGCGTACAAATAAATATCGCCGCGGCAAAAAATATTCCGCAAACACAGATAGCCAGTCAAAATTTTAGGTACGCGCTAAAGTGTTCCGAAAAAATACGCCATCGCGTTCTTAACGTTCGAAAAGTGCAACGTTCTGTGTCGCCTTAGCACCGCCGTCCGTCCACCCGAAAATCGCGTCCGGCGAATGTTTCGCACGAATCGAATAAAAGTAGTGCCGACCTTCACGTATACACGTTGAACGATCGAGGCGAGAAAATTCGTCCGAACAAAACGGGAAACGTTTCCACGACGGCGTCGAAGGGGTCCCAACCAAGTTGGGCGTACACACGCACGCGGGCACATTATTATACGTATATAACGTACGTGGAATCGCGACGAGGCGGCAGGCCTTGGAGATGGCAGCTGTTGTTCACGGCGTACGTTCCTTACGAAACGCGCCAGCCAGCGCGTTTATTTTTAAACGTCGCGTAAATCCGAGGCGCGCGCCGGCTGCCCACCGGAGGCGGCCAAGTGTAGCGTAATAAATGTTCGAACAACGACGACGATGACGATGACGCCGCCGCCGCCACCGCAGCTGCAGCAAGAAGGGCCCCTCGGAAAGCGCGCACAAGCCAATTCCGGTGCGCGCGCGCGCGTGTGTGTTACGGACACAACGTTCGTCGTCACCGTTTTTATAAAAAAACGAACAAATAGCGAAAGAAACGGAAAACTGTGAACGACGGTCGTCGTGGCTCACCGACGCGCGAATTTCGAATACGAATATAAAAATACAATCGCGGACACGGGACATTGTCTTGGGCGACACCTAATTATAGCCTACGGTCGAAAAACGAACTCGTCGTATATTTCGGCCGTCATTTTCCGTCGTCTCTAAACCGACGAACCCGAGGACGTATACTTTTTCGCCGGGCACGGTCGATCGAGTGTTCTGGGGGGAATGGGGGGGGGTAGGTACGTACAAGTTTATCGCCCGCCAACGGTCCCGAAAAATAAACGTCGCTCGAACACGGTTTTTGTCGATTTTGAAAACGCATAGCACGGCGACACACGTAACGCCCGTAGAACGCGAACGGGCCGATGAAATTCAAACCGCAATATTCACCGCCGTCGTCGGGAGTGCGTCGGTGTGTTGCGTGTGGTAAACGACGATTATTACGACGCGAGTAAGTCGAAAGGCTCCTAAAAACTCCGGCGCTCCGTCTTGCACGAACGTGGGCGACTATCCTTCTCCCCTCGCACCCAAATATCGATTTCGTTTTGGTCGTTATCGCGCGCGACAATCGTCGGCGGCAGTCGCGACGATTATTTCGGTACAACAACAATCGTCGTTGTACGGTTCGGTTCGTCTTCGGGAATTACTCGGACGCCCGTCCGTTTTTCGGGTGATCGGTGTAAATTTAAAATCTACTAGGACGCGTACAGAGGTGGCGGTACAATGGCGCGCCCGCGCGCGCGAGCGTACACAAAGGCGGCCCCGAAAGGACTCTCGCCCTTCTTCAACCCCCCCCCCCATCGCTGGTTCCGCCGTTTAGCTCGTCGGACGATCGGGCCAACCGTCCCCGTTAACGATTCCGTAAAATCGCGACGAACCGCGCGAATTGCGCGGTACCGACTCGGCGGCGGCGGCGACCACTGACGATCCGTTAACGTCGCGCCCGTTTCCCCGAGTACGGTCTAGAAGCTATTTATAAAAACGATACGCCCGACCGAACGACGACGACAACGACGCGCGGATTCGTTTATCGGTATGTCGTCCAACGGTCGCCGCTCGTTTCTCGGCGTCGAAAACGTCGTTTAACGCCCGGCCGAAAGTTACGGTTTATCATTACGCGAGAACGAATTCGGACATTATAGTTTAACCGGTACTTCAGCTCGCCGTCGGCGGGCCGTCAAAAATCGCGTCGCCCGCGACGTCGTAGTTCCGCCACGGTATTTGCGCCCGTTTCGACATTCGTACTACTATTAACATTCGGGCAATCCTTAACCGTCTTCGGTACAAAAAAACCATTGACCGGGTATACATCGTCGTAGTTACCCCAACTCCGGTCCCAATAAACAAACGATCGATCGTTTTAGTGTTTTCGAACGTATTCGCCGCGAACACTTTTCCGTATGAAAGATGGGCTTCCCTCCCACCCCCCACCTAAGTGCAACCGACCTTAAAACGTGAAATCGATCCGAAAAAATTCGTGTTTCCGGCGACGCGTAGGTTTTTTGGGATTTGTCCGGTGGGGTTTTCGAGGACGCCGGAAAAACCGACCGAAAACAACGTCGTCGACGCGATTGAATTTGTTCGCCGATCGTTCGTTTTCGTTCGCGAAATAACGTACGCGTTGCCAGTAAATCCCTTTATAGAATCTCCGTCGATTTTTTCTGCCGTTCGAAAATTCCGATAATTTCCACCGTTCGTTTTACGTTTAAAAAAAATTAATGGAATTTCCAATCGTCCGACGGAACGGCCGAACGTTTATTTAATATCCGTACACCGAAAACATTCGTAGACATCCGATGACGCACGGGGATTGCCGAGTTTTTTTTATCCGATACGAAATAATTTTTTTTTTTAATATTCGATATAAATAAATATTTAATTGGATCGTCGTTAAATCACGCGCGCTAAAACATAAGTATTTCTTTTGTCACAAAATCGAAATAATTTTCTGAAAAAAAAAACGTTTTACGTTTGTCGACGCGTCAGTCACACGAAACGAATTTATAAATCCGTCTATTAGGAATTAATAACGTGGAAAAAACCTAAAAATTCTATAACTACCGAGTGTTATATACACACACACACACACGGAAATTATAATATAGCCGATAAAAAAGACCTTTTCTCCCCGTTCTTACCTACCTAATGGACGAACGCGTGGGATACGCCAATATTAGAACCTACGCTTTTTTCTTTATATACCTATTTACCTAACCCCGGTGCAAAATATAAAATTGGCGTCCTCGTTTACTGGCGCTATATTATATATAAGACGAAAAATATATAAAAGAATCGAATATTTTATATGAAATATATATATATATATATGTATGTATATAAATATACAAATATACAAATGGACGTAGAATAATATTGCAGTTTACTTTCGGCATTCGATCGAAAAAACACCGAACCGAATAAATTAAACGACACGCCGGTGTTGACAAATATTTCGGGGTGAAATAACGTTTCGAATTCAAAAGCGGTAACGGAAACCGTGAAACGCGAACGAACGCGATTATCGATTTTCGAAATTTTAGAAAAAACACCAGGTGTCCGAAACTGTATACAGTTTCCAAACACCCGAAATCGCTCGGGTGTCGCGAATGTTGACGATAAAACCGTCGTTTTATTCCGAACGTTTAGTTTAGCACGTAATGTAAACGTCGAACGCCTAAACGAAACGTCCGAGTTTCGAAATGTCTTTTTCAAGGTCTTAGGAATGCGTTCGATAGACTTTTTAAAAAAATTTCGGGTCGTCGGTTTTAAAATTGCCACTAAAACGTCGGAAAACGGGAAATTATCGAAACATTCGGCGATTATTTCGAAAATCGTTACCGAAAAAAAAAAATAAATAAATAAAACGACCGTTTTCTAGCGTTTTTTGAATTTTTTCAAAATCGGAGACGTCGCCGACGATTCAACAGTGTCCCCCCTCCCCTCGACAGTCACGCGTGAGATTCATTTACGCTTAAAGAAACCTACGCGGAAAATGTGTCGAATAGAGTACATTAAAAGACCATCCAACTCTTCAAATTTTTTTTTAGCTTAAATTATAGTGCATACTATAACGAAAAAAATGATACCACTTAAATTCGTTTGCGACTATTCGTTCGTTAGCAACGGTGATTCTTGACATTGCGCGTGACGTCACGGATTCGTTCGCCGTGGCGGCGGCCATATATAATACACGGCAATATTTACCCATTTTTAGTTTAATGTAAAATAACTGCTAATAAACTTATTTTTTTTCGAATGAACTAATCAAATGTATTTAAGAGTATTTCATAATCTTTCTATTCGTATAATTATATCACATTTTGGTTTAATATTAATGAAATAATAAATTAAAATACACCATAAGTTATAAGAGCACCTACTGCTATAAGTTTATTTCTAACTTTACATCATTTTATCGACGTTTATTTTTCATAACAATATAGTATTATCGTCGTATTAAGGTTATAAATATCTTTATGATTATAATAATAATAATATCCCTTATTTCGTTTTAGTAGTAAGTAGTAACTACTAAGTACTAACAGTATCAGTGTGATATTTTTTTCCAATGGCCCTTCAACCATATAATTTTGAACCAACAGTGGATGATCTGGGAGCAGATATCTAACCACAATATTTAAATAATTTCTCTACGAGGAAATCTAAAAAAACGCTTAATTCCGGTTAAGGTTAGGTACCGCGCACGACCGGTCGGATATCGCGTAATACGTACGAAGCGACAAAAACTACACGCGCACAGCGCGAAGAACGCGGACGTTTAAATGTTCGCGGGCCTACGCGGCAACAATGGCCGTCCCCGTGGAGGGATCGCGAAAAGTTTTTAAACAAAACGGACCGGAATGTTGAAACGTCGAACGCCGCGAGGAACAACGTCGGCGACAAGTGTCCGTCGTTACACGGGCCGGGGTGGTTGATTCGAAAAATCCGAACCGTTCGTTTCGCTCGAGATTCGTTGTCGTCATTTGTCGCGTTTAAACAATACGGCCGAGCCGTTACCGGAGTCGTGAACGTCGTCTTACACGTCGTAGAGACATTGAACGGAATCGGCGTCGTACATTTTTGTACCCACGCTAGTAACTAAGACACCGCGCTATAATTCGCGAACGTCGATGATGACAAATAAAATAACGATCGTCACGAACCCCCTCCCCCCCTAACGGGTTTTTTTTTAAGCGGACATAATCCGTGTTGAGTCCGCGACCAGTCTTATACGATTTCCGAAACGGTTCGAACACAAATACGCACGCGCGCGCACTCCCCTCTCGGAATGAAAACGTCGCCTTTTTGAAAGCGACAGCGTACGAGTAAGAAACCTGGCAATAATCGATACGTACGTTCGACGTTTACGACGTTTCGGTGAAAACGAGAACAATATAAATACGACGTAGTATTTTTTTTATTTTAAAAATATTTTTTAATTATACGGTTGTTACGCGGTGGAAGCGGTGACAGGTGCAGAAGGAGGGGATGGCTGATCGAGGTCGCTCCCGGTAGGATGAACAATTTATTTCGTATTCTTTTTACTTTGTCTAGAGGAAGACGTTAATGGAAGAGGGACCGCCCGGCCATCCTTATTAAGATTTAACATTCTTCTTTGTTTTCTTAAGCCGGCGGGACGTAAATGGCGTGGCGTGTCAGTCGATTTTCCCGACATCTCCGGCCCATTTTTAGTGTATTAAATTTTTGTCGACTTAGATTCGACGTAAGGGACACAGTTGTTGTATAGCGGGGAGATTGTCCGGTCATATTCCCGTCGAGGAAGATTGTTTATACGTTTTGTAAACGATGGCGACCCACTGCCCGAAGTACTGCTCTCAAGCTTTCCGGACCGTGGGTGTATTGCCGATTTATTATTAACAAAAAGTTATTACACGGTTAATTCTCTTTCCACGTAGTCGCCGTCCCGTGCTACACAAATTCGTAAAGTCGTGGCGCGAGTTTTTTTCGCGCCCTCCTCCCCGTAGACAACACACCTACCGGCATCTCCTTCGTCCCCTTCAATAACCCTCACGCTATCTTGTTTCAGCGGGTGGTTTTCGAAATGTCCCGACCAAACGAGAGTTCAAAAGCACCTTGGTGACATTGACCACGTGGTGCGGGCGAGCGCTGCCGTGCAACAAACACGCTGCTCCTTTCAGCCGCACGTTCCCCTACGTTCGTTTCGAATTGCACCACCCTACACGCTGTTTCCCCGATTTAGGGGACGCCTTCAAGATGTTCATATTTTCACCTACCCGAACACTCTCGCCCGGGTGGAAAACACGTTTAACCGACGAGAAGATGAAACAAGAGGAGGTCCTGCTTGATATTGTCGAAGAGGAGATGGCGGCAGAGGGTTCTACAAGAAAGAAGAGGACATCGAAAAAATTTGCGCTACGACTTACAGTCCGCATAGATCGGGAAGTCGTGGAAAACTACACCTACGATATCCCGTAATTTGTTTTTTTAAATAACATTTTTTTTATATACGAAAATCGAGTACTTTTACTTTTTGGATATGCCTCGTAACGCTAAAAAAAAAACACAAGTACGGTCTTACGTCCGAATAAGGCGAGGAGAACAATTTGGCGTAGGAACGTATTTTAAGTCGAGAACTCACCGATTTTGAGCTTATAGACGTATGTGTAAAGACTACGTACGGACGTACGACATTTGGAGTACATTTATTTTGTTAGCTCCGTGTTGGGTCACTGAGCGCGAAAGACATGCGCCCTAGCGCCCGTGGTACCGTCACGCAGGGGCGCGGTAATAGGAGGAGAGCTGACCGAAGCCGTTCCCGTGAGGAAAAAGCATTGTTTCGTAACTGCGGATTGTCCCGATGATACCTTCTCGTCCATTCTTACGGATAATCGAGTTTATGTTCTTTTTCGTTTTCTTAATTAGACGATGGGGGAGAGGGAGGCGTCGCGTGGTAGAGTATTTTCTCGGCACCAACCTTCCATTTTTAGACGTAGAATTTCATATCGTAGCTTTAAATTTAAGGGACTTCCTTGTATGGCTGGAAATAGTCCCGTCATATTCCACCCGATAAGGACGGTCGGTTTTCGTTGTTATTTATTTTATTATTTTTGTGAAACAATAAACGATTACAGCCCACTGTCCGAAAGTTTTCTGGACGGTGGGTGTATAACCGATTTTTGTTTAAAAAAAAAGGCAAACGGATATAAAGTAATTCGTTCAAATATATATATATATATATATATATATATAAATACGTACATTAGAGAATTTTGAACGCTTTAATTCGATGTTATCGACAGCGGTCGTAATCCGTAAGAAACCGGTAGACTATTTAACCAAACGAAAATATTTAACGCGATATAAATAATTTAATATATATGCGTACACAATTTATAAATTGTTTTCGCGCCATTAAATGAAAACGGTGTCAATCGAATCGGTCCGTGTCGTAATGTGTTCTAATTACGTCCTTTTTTATTTTTGGCCAACAACCGAGATAAGTAGCTAACGAACTAATCGTCTACTAGTAAATACGGGCGTAGTTTACGTTAGGTTAAAGGAGGAAATTGTGGAATGGTTATATTCCTTAGACGGGAAAACTGTACGTTCGGGGACGTTCTCGATGAGGTAATTTAACGGCGAAAAACGCGTAAATCGCGAAAACGTTCGAAGGTCCGTTTCGGATTCTGTACTCGCGCCGAGGTACGTGCAAAGCGAAACGTATCGGTCAGGAAAAGAACGAGACGACACGGACGCAACACTCAGAAGTGTTGTAGCGAACGGGCTGGCTGCTAATATTCGAGGAACGTACCGAAGACGAACGTAGTGGACGGTCGGCAGGTCGCCGATTGACGAATAACGTTTAAAAACAAATCTGACGAACGGCGGTCTACTATATTTGCCGTAATTAAATCGTTCGATTCCGAATCGTTTCTGAAAACGATTAACGGACAAAGAGACCGGTTCGCTTTACGTACGCCAGACGGTTTTTTTTCCTTTGCGTGCAATTTTATATAACGCGCACGACAATTTAATAATACTAATTTTATACACGCGTACGCTTTTTTTACATCGCGCGACGCTAAACGTGCGAAACGCGAACGCGTCACCGTTAATCGACCGCGATTGTACGCCCGTAATTGATTTCTCGTAACTCAACGACAGTCGACAGTCGTAATTGTCGATTCTTTTTTTAGACCGTTTCGATTTTCAATAAGACGACGACGCGTCGCATTCGTCCGTCCGTCCGCCCGCCCATCCGGCACCGCGCGCACCTCGCCACGCAGACCGGTGGAAATCGCACGACCCGTCCGACGGACGCGTATATTAATTCCGAACGTTCGGAAACCGTACCGATTCCGCGCGACGGACGTTCGCGAAACATTTCGAACCGCACGAGCGTGTACATATAATTGGCGCGTCCCGAAAAACGCGATAATCCGTCCGGTTTAAAAACGGCTACGGGAGAACGTTCACGAGATAATTTTCGGTTTCGAAGCTGCTCGCGTACGCCGTCGCTTTCAGGGTTCAAAACAACAGCAACATGCCCCCTAAAACTCTGTGCGCGTATAAGCGGCCTCTCCCCGTTCGAACCGACATTAACAGCGACAACCCACCTCGTTATTTCGATTATTACGACGCGAGATTTTTAATTACCGCGTTATTTGTAACAAAATATCAAATTCTATACGTTATAGACTACACATATGTATGTGACCTGGTCTAGGAAAAGAGAGCGAACACTAGTTATCGAGGAAATAGCTGTTTAAAGTCAACAACTCGGTTCGTTAGTTGTTAATTTTTTGACACTTAAGCCCTCTTTTCGTAGACCACGGCACACACACACACATATATATATATATATATATATATTTCACATCATCCATAAATGACGGAATCGATTAAAAAAAATGTTATCGAACAATTCTCCCCTCTCTATATATAATATATCGACAAAAACACGTTTGTATTTTTACGTTTTTGGTAAATGATTAGAACAGGAGCTTGCCCGAGCTCGAAGAACGCGTAAAATACGAAGTACAAGAAAACCCTTATTGTTCTGGACGGACATTAATTGTATTGTCGGCGAAAAAACACCGAGAGAAAAGAGAAACGTAACGGTCGGAGAGTGAAAAAAAGTAAATTGCCATAAAGCGCCGACGTCTGGGCCGACCCGGCGCGGTGGCCGAAGGCGTCGTCGCCCCCACACATTCGTCGACAATCTACAGGTCGTTTATAAATAATTAGCGTACACGCGTAAAACGTTATAACTCTATAGCGTACACACCTTGACTGCTACGAGAGTATATACTAAATCAATCGCGACCCATTACCGAACACAAAAATTGCAATAACCCCGGAGATACACGAGGGAAGCGCGCAACATACGGACGTAATTAAGATGATTCTCGAACGTTGGACACACGAAAACATATCGTTATACATTAACGCGCTTTGCTTGTGGACGACTCGCGGGTTGGCGTAAGAATTGTGCACGGCGATTACTAATTCGGCCGCTAAATATCGACGGAATAAACGTTCGCGTTATTGTTTCACGATAAACAAAATTGCCCGGAAACTATTGCCGTGTTCGTAAATGTTACGAAAATTGACGACGCCAACGTCAAAAAGACGGCGCACGCGATACCAAATTCTATATACCTAACCTATATACACACACACATATATATATATATATATATATATATATATATATAAATTATTAAATTAGCCACGAGTGAATACAGAAAACCGATATTATTCGAGAAATACGTACATAACTTTAGATCGTCGTGTATTATTACTATAAGAATTGTGTTTAGAGTTAACAAAACGTAGAGGTGTACGAGGAGGTTGGGTTAGGTTTTTTAATATACCAAGCACGACGATAATAATTTCGGAAGACAAAATGATCGTACATAAAATCAGTTTCGAGTAAGCGGAATACCTACGTGAGAGATGTGTAAAATTATGTACGCCGAGCAGGAATCAAACGCGAAAATAACGAATACGGCGGCGGTGTACGACGCCGCTATTCGACTCATTCGCCCGTATCGCGTGCGATAAACGTCGGGAAAATACGGACGATCGTTAATTTACGTGCGAAAATAATTCCGTTCACGGAAAGTGTTTAAGCGGACGGGAGGGAGGGCACACGCTCGTTCGACATTCCTAACGAACCCGACAAATATATTATTAATATCGTAAAAACGATATTGAAATCGACGTTTCGTTGTTATTATTTCGTGTACGCTCCGTACGTTTTTCATTTACTTAATAGCCGTTTACGTTAAATACGCCGAAACGAGTTCGGGTACTGTACGTTTACATGTAATTCGTGTTTATATTATTAATTTTCGCGGTTTTTTATTCATAACGGGCGCTAAACAACGACAAAAATTAAACACGTATGCACATAAATACAAGGCCCAGCAGTGAGGATTTGACATGGTTGAGCGCGTGTTCGAGTTTTCGGGGTTTATGGGTACGCGGTTGTCCGTTTCGCGGAGTCAATGAAGACGGCGATGGAGGTCGGCCGAAAGGGACAAGCTCGATGTGGTGTACCTCCATCTCGCCGGGCAATAAGTAACAGGAGGAGGAGGAGTAGGAGGCGGCAGACTGATTAGGCCGCCTAAGCGGAGACGGAGAATTTAATTTATATTCTTTATTTATTTTTGGCCAAAGGACGATAGAAACGAGGGATTGTCCCATTCATGATGAATGTGTTAGTCATAAGTTAATATCTCCTCCTCAGTGATTGTTATCGTTTTGTAAAGAGTGGCGGGACAGTCTTGCTTACCCCCCTATCCAGTGAGGATGATCCATTTTATCGTAACTTTTGTTTATTATTGAATAACGATAAACGACGGAGCAGCTACTGTCCGAAGCTCCGCGTCCACAGGCTTTCCGGATAGTGAAAGAGCCGATATATAAGAACAAACATGGTCCGGCCGAGAGGTGTGTTTTCAAAAAGACACGTTCGAAATTTATCGTTCTTTTTTTTTACGAAAATGTTCGCCATTCGTCAAAGAATACACGTTTAATAATTAAAAATCACGTCAGTTAGGCGGCGTCTCCATTTGTCGTCGAGGCATTCCCGTAGACGGGTGGCGAATTTGTTCATACTCGTTTCGACCTTTGAATTTTTCGCGTTACGTTTTTATCGGTAAACCGCGACGTTCAGCCGATTGACACGAGACATCGACCGTTCCAAGAACGGCGTGACCGCCCGAACGCGCGTAACGGCCGGTTTCGAAAACCTCTTCGGCGGACGTAATGAAACGCCGCGTTCTTTTTTTGACCCGATACATTGTTACCAACAAAAACGAAAATATTTCGACCACACACTTTCGTCAAACATTCGTTTCCGTCGTATTCGTCGTATCCTACGTCGCTGTCCTCCTAAGCCCGGACCGTAATTATTATCGTACGTTTTGTACAATTCGTTCCCCCTCCCCCACCGATTAATTATTTACGCGATTTCAGCGTAGCCCAGCGCGTCCACACGAACGATTGACGAGCACGTCTCGTTATAATTAGCGGACAACACCGCGTGGACGAATTAAAATAAATAGCGAATCGAAAAATACTCGGACGATCGTTAACAACGTTAACTACGAATCGAACGAAACATTACGTAACCGTCGCACGGGTCACATTTACGCAATTAACGAGACAAATCATTACCGCTTTTCGTTTTTAACGACGCTTATATATATATGTGTGTATGTGTGTGTGTGTGTATAAAACGTATTTCGAATTAATGAAATAAAATGACGTGTTTTCCGATCGTCGTTAGTGTAACAAGTAACGCAATATTGAGGTTGAGCGCTCAACCTTTGCGCTACAATAAACGCGAGAAAAAAGAACCGCGCCACACGAATAGAGGAAAAACGAAGTAAAAAATACGAACGTATAAAGTCATCGATTGCTCTCGAACGGTCGATATTTTTAAATATTTCTGTATCGACCGACACGACGCTTCACGAAATACGCGCATGTACTGGCCCCTGCTGGAAGTGAACGTCATACACACGTTCAATAGTATACGACGAACATATAACGAAAAACATAGTTAGGTTTTTATTTAGGAAGAACGGAGATTACCTAAGGGTAATACGCATAGGACGTAATTGTTCTCGTACACGATTACTAGCGATCGGTGCCACAAATAACGAAATGGACGAACGAATTACAAACGGAATGTCTGTACGCGTCTGAAAATAAAACGAAATACACACACACGCACACTAACGATACCGAGTTTACCCGAATTTTTCTTTTTATAATTTTATAAAATAAATTTCGTAATATTTTAATAAAATCGAGTCAGAGAAGTGTTGTTACTTGAATACGTTCCACGCAACAAAAATTATAATAACTTGGGTACGATTGTTGTAGAAAAAAATTATTTATAAATTGTACATATTCGTATACACACCGACATATGTGACCTGGTCTACGAAAAGGTAGGGCTTATGTTCCGAAATTAGTTTTCGAGAAAACAGCTGTTTAAAGTAAACAACTTTGTACGTCAGTTCTTGTTAGTTGATAGTTTTTTGACACCTAAGCTCTTTTTTGTAGACCAGGTCATACACATACACACACACACACACACACACACATACTTATTTACGCGCGTAATTTTTAAAACACTTTATCGAAGTTTCGATATTCCGTTGTTTTTGAAAATATACGATGAGGGTACAGGAGAAAAAAGGAATAGTAGTCCGTTTTATTTCTATACGGATTTTATGGTTCGATTCGATAGCGCTTCTATTTAAGTAGTAATGGAACGTAGAAATCGGATTAGGCGAACGAAAAATCGTTTCGCTAGTATTGAACAGAAAAGAATTAAGGTATATTGAGTGTGATATGGTCCTCATAGTCCTTGCTGGTGCGTGTATGTGTGTGTTTTATATTATGTGGGAGATCGGGTCGAATGGAGGTTGAGGACTAAAGTGACCGATCCCAAATAGCTGGGAAAATAAGACGAAGAAGAAGAAGAAGCAGAAAAGTTAAGGTATACCGACAAGAAAGGTCCATTATTACGCGATCGTGGGGAACACGGGTTGTAAAAGTCCAATTCCGAAATCACTATTTTTACGTACATTGCCCCCTACTACAATAATAATAATAATAATAATACAGAATACCGTAGTACTATGATGGCGTATTATTACGACGTCCGTACAAATTAGGTACAAGGGACATACGGCGTATGTAACGAGTTTCGTTCGGATGATAATTAAGGGACTCTTTTTTGTTTGAAATCGGCGGGGCCGTCTAAAATATCGGAATTCCTGCGTGAATATACGAAAAAGCCCGCGCTAATTGAAATCGCCCGTTTTCACCCCGCCCGGAATTTATTACCGCGGGTGTGCGTATTAACGTAACGATACGCGTGATTTCGTATTTCGACGTGCGCAACACTCGCGAATACGAGTCTGCCGACGGAATCCGTACTAGGGTAATTGAAACGCGCTCGTTCTTATTGGTAGATTAAGTTCGATTATTCTTGGCGCGTCCACACAATCGTCTGCGCCGATCCGCCGTGGTTTATTCGTAATTTACACGTGCCACGGGCAAACGCGGCGCATTTCCACGGTCCGGGACGAATGGGGTACAGCGCCGCGATACGTCGAATTCGCCCGTAATCAGCGTGCGAATTTCGGCTACGGCCGGGGCCACGCGCGCGTATTTACGTTTTCGTACGCACACATACATACACGTTATGCCATCCCTCCCTCCATAACCGCCGCAAAAAAATTAATACGATTCTATTTATTTCTCGATCGAGTCGTACCGTCCCGTCACAACTACGAACGTTCGATATATATATATATAATATTCGTCGAATCGGTTAGGTTAGTTTCAAATAAATTACAAACATGTAGCCTCTCCCCGATCGAAGTAAATCGGATCGTTTTTCCATTGCGCCGTCGTATCGTACGGATATTACATTACGGTTTTCGTCGAAACTTCACAGTGTGTTCGTTCATTGTCTGTAGGCTTTCAATCGGTCTTCCAACTATTTATAAAAGAAACACGGGGGCGACAACTTATCGTGCCCCATACCCGACTCGAATGTTAACTAAAAGTTCGATACGTTTACACACAAGGCGATTATACGTCACGTATACTTTTTGAGCTCGAATATTATTCCGGATATTAATTATCGTTAATCGTTTTGATAATTTAACGTAACTGATAGCGGTAATTATTGCCTAATAATAAATCGGGTATTTACGCGATAATAATTAATTAAACGATACGCGGCAACGCTTCGTTATAATATCGTATTAAGCGAAATTTTAACGAACCTATACTGCAATACCCGTTATTTAAATAGTTTACGTATTTCTAACGCGTTCTTTTTCGTTTTTAAACTAATATAAATAAATCCGAACATTATGTAAATAAATGTATTTTATATAAACCTAAACACATAACGACCGTTAATTATTCGGCACGAATAGAAAAAAATGAACAAGTATTAATTACTTAAAAAAAAAAAACCGTAACGGAATCAGAATGAACGCTAGAGGAAACTCGTCGGACTACGAAATATTAATAAACATCGCGTGTCGCGAACGGTTAGGAAAAAATAATAATTAATAAACGTTTTAACATCAACATGCGTACGTATACTCGCGAAAAGGTGGATTAGAAAATCTCGTCGCGTATAAAGAATTCGTTTAAATAGTTTAATTACCAGCACACGCTATATATATATATATAGGTATAGTGGTAATAATAAAAGTACCTTGGAGGTCGAACTTACGGACTTTCGGATCATTCGGCGTTCAATGGCGACCGTATCATCCAACTAGTGGTCGCCGTACAGAGCGGTTAACCTAAACGTGGTCAAATTCTTCCCGTCGAGAAAAACCCTCGCTCCTCGGGATAACCAAATCCTAATCGCGGACGTTCGATTTACGACAATATTATTTTTGTACGTTGCGTCGGCCTACTCGAGGACGCGTTTTTTTCATCTGGTTACGCGACACGTAGTCGTACATTTATATATACGCGCGGCGTTTCTTAAAAATTAATTACAACAGTTTCGATAAAAACGATATATA
>JAIPRN010002817.1:0-26529 GCA_025469175.1 Geopemphigus sp. TES_GeoC_2020 | reverse complement strand
AGTAGACGAAAAAAGAAATACATAATACATTGTGAAATGTATGCGAGTATAAATGAACGAAATTTTTTATCGTTAATCGTACTTATATATTATAAATCTACTATTTAATACTACTATTACTGTGGTGTAATTTTAATTAATAATTTCCAATAAAATTAAGACGATACCGATCGTTTGAAAAATCTAACGCACCGATTTATAAACAAAACACTTAAATCGGCAAATCGATAACCGCTTTAAAATATAAATACAGGAACGATGAAACAATAACTCTAACACTCTGAATGCATATATCAGTGAAATTCTGTTAATGATTATGTAATTAAATTCAAAGATTGATCAATGATTTGGATAGTCTAGGATTGAAATATATCGGTAACGTAACATTTTTCTGATCCGTTTATTATCTACTTTATATTAATACTTCATAAATATTTGATTATTACTCGTAATAGATATATTGTCATTATCAATATTTTCCCTCTTGAAAGTCGATATACATATTTATTAAAAAATGATTTTAATTGCTTAAAAATAGCGGCTTATGATTCATGGCGATTCAAATTACTGATAATAAACACTTGTATTATTATACACAAAATATACTATTTCTTTAACCGTTATATTTATGATGATGTAGATACTAATATATTTAGATTTTAAACTAAAATTAAATATATTTCATATCGTAATGTTCCGATGTACTTTGTTGTAGTCATATAAATATATAAAAATCTTAATGTAAAATATGGTAAAAGAAGGTATAATACATAAACATTGTAAGTACGTTATACTTTAAATATTTGTGTTCAACCATCGTGTAAACAATCCATCAATCTCTTTAACACAAAAATATAATCGGTAATTTCAAAAGAAAATATTCCTCATAATAAGTAAATATAACTTCTGTCATAGCTTAAGCACGTCAAAAGTGATTATGTGTTGTGTAAGAATTACCTGTCAAATTCATAATGAAATCCCGCATTTAATATAGCATTTTCTGACAATACAAAATTACGGACGGCGTTTATTATTTATTCGAAACCAATTTTTGTATAAATATTCGTTACGTTCCAAAACAAGAAATGTTTAAAAGAATAAATGAGACATTTTAAAAATTTGAGAAGTTATTGAAATTTTCGTATAGGGTTTCGCTGACAACAATCCAAATGTTATAATTTTGCCAAGCTGGTAATGTGAAAATCTTATTTACCTTTTTTCTTCTAGAATTTTAAACTCTTCGAGAATATTTCGGATTATATGTCTATAAAATAATGTTAAAAATTTGAATAATATAAATAAAGAATACAACGCGATAATACATTAATTAAACGAGAGATTACAAAAATTATATTTGTTCATACAAACTGATTAGAATATCCAGTTATAAATGAATAAGTAATGGCAGCGATAAATAAGATATAGAAAAAAATTAGTCTCTACAGATACGACGTCACAAAATAATGAACGTATAACTTCATGTATATTCACGCAATGGTAATAAGATATAGTTTTACTTAGCTGTTTAAAACATTCTAACTTTATACAGGAAATATAATTTATCTAACAAAACCCTTAAACCATAAAATAGTTATATATTTCATTTTAGCTACATAATATATTATTCACTACCGAACTAATAGCAGTATGATAGTAATTGTAATGCGTAATTCCCAAATTGTAACATTGTACATGTATTGCAACAGATTATGATATCAGACAGTTTATACTATTTAAATATTTTTTGCAACTTATTACGAATTCTTCATCGTAAATAAACAAATAAACAAATATATATATACGTTTCAAACTATTTTAATATTCTGACCATGTACGCTTTTTCCTCGGGACATTGAACAAAATATATACTTTAATCACAACAATATTAATACTCGGCACTCTGTCAGTTGTTTTTAAGTACATTTTTTTATTGGAGTCTTTATAATATTTAGAAAGGTATACGTATATTACGGGCAAACGTACTTGTACGAATAATCAAAATATGATGAAGCGATGAATTTACATTACTATGTATAATATTATAAGCGAAAATAAAATTTACATTCGATAGAATAAAAGTATTTAATTCGAATAATACCGAAATACTCCTAGAAATTTGATCAAATATAAAGTCATCGACCTATTAAATATTTCGAAAAATTAGCACTTGTATATGACTATTCGATTTCTATAATTCAACGTATGACTAAATGCAAATACATTAATGATACTTTATAAAATAATTAAAAGTAATTACGTAGGTAATATCAACAATTATTTTTTAACGTAAGACATTTATTAATTACGTCGAAATCAACAATTTTTTTCGTTATTATAAAGAAACAAATTGTTTAATTTATTGATTTCACTGGTCATATTACTGTTGTTCAACATTTTTTCCGTTATTTATTATATATGTATACATATTTTTTTAAATTTATTTTCTTGTATAGTAGTCGTACGTACAATTTTGTTAAACACAGCATTTGTTGAACACACAGTGTAATAAAGCCAACGAGATGGAAAAGGGCATGCCCGTTCGAAGAATATTTTCAACATTGGCGACCGTGTATTCGTTAATTTAAATAATACGAGACGCTCACCGCATGCAAAACACACGCATTGTTGTATTTATGCAAATTTCTACACTTTAGTACAGATTCACCCCCTCCTCTCCGTACTATTATTATTGTTAAGTCCCCTACGGAGAAACTAAACGATATAAATGACGCCCAATGCATTGTAATGCACTGGCACGACGGTAAATTTATTATTTTTAACATAATTTCGTCTATTCTCCTCGCCTTTATATATATATATATATATTTATATTTATATTTGTTTTGGATTTAATATAAAAACCCAAAACTATTTCTCCTTAATATGACTCGTTAATTACAACATAGAAATTTTGCACTTACATAATAGCTATAATTAGTGAATACAAACATTAATTTTTACCGACTTACGAACGCCCATTTCCATTATATATACACACCCCCGTTTAGACTAATAGTGTTAGTTTTATTTACGCTTTTTCGATTCTATCAAATGTCCTAGCCGTAAAAGATAGAGAAATAAATTGTCGGTTCATTTATCGACGAAGTAGCCAAAGGGGAACTTTCAAAAGAAAAATAACGCGAAAACGCTGTATCCACGTGTTATGTTGTTTTTTGTTTCGTTTTCGCCCTCTATACCATCTCCACCTTTCCACTTCAGCGGCACAATCGTTAACACAGTGGATCATTATTTACTTTGGACTTGACGGTAGAGGAAATTGCCACGCACGAGAGATCTTTTTATGGTCAGAATAAATTGGCAAACTGGAATTCTGTCGTGAAGCCGAAAATAAAACGAGCGCCTACCACTAACCAAAAATCCGATACCTTTTCATTTCAATTTCGTTAAGTAGAAACTACGAAAACATCACGAACACTATACGAGTCATTGTTGCTTGTAAATAAACAACATATTTATTCGTAATATTCTTGTTCAATTTTGTCGAAATAATTTTCAATGACATGGTTGATTTTATATGAAATCGATAACTAATTATAATTAATGTAAGTCAAAAACTAAACCGTTTATTGAAGGATAATGTTCAAATAAAATAATAATGAAAATTGAAAATTCTTCGAAGATATAAATATTTTTCCACGTGTAAGCAACGAATATAATAAATCAACTACTCAATTAGCATTTAGGGCGCGAATAGCACACTAGAGACACATATATGATATAAGCTCTAGCTGTGTACTGTATATATATATATAGTTACGATATATATAATTATTTCGAAACATGTGTGATTCGATTAATAAGCTAATAATTTTATCAAATAATGAAATCAAAAGTGTATGTTTTTAAATCACGTCCGATTGTAATTTGATATCGATTATATATAATAAAAACGTTGGTGGTTTTTTTTATTATAAATAGTATATATATATGCCAGTATTTATTTATTATTTGTACGTGTGTATACTTATAGTTTTATTTATTTTGCAACATAATAATAATTTTCCTTCTATAATTAATATCATACAATTTTTTTAAAATAAAAAAAATGTAAATTAGAGTTATAAAAATATTATGATAAATGATTTAAATCATAATTTTTTCTAGTTAAACAAATCTTATTTATGACACTGTCCACTTTTTGAATAGTATGCGTACATCAACCCTAATAAATGCCAACATAATATAATATTGACCCCTTACAAAAACAAACAGTTAACCTTTTCAGGAAGAAAAGATAATAAAAGGTTGACTTTATCAGTGGTTGTAAATATCAACAAATAGTTTGAGTAAAAAGAAAATCAAAACTAAAACCACCTATCCATTATTATATTTAAATGATAGGTAATTAACCAATGCAAGTTAAATAGGTTCACACATCCATTCTAATTAAATAAAATGTGCCCTCAAATATTAAATACCCTATGTCATTGCAAAAATCATAAAATATATAAAGATATATATATATATTTATGTGTGTGTGTAAAGGGTGTAAATAAAATAACTAACTCTATATACTCACCTGCGGCTGGTGATAATTTTGTCATAACACCCCATCTGTGTCTCCACTGAAACATAAAAATATATTGTAATTTAAAAATTCCAATTTTTTATGGTTTTAAAACTCATAAATATCTATAAATAATGCAAAGGAAAATATAGCTTCAATTTATATATATATATATACGTGTGTGTGTATGTGTATGTGTATGTGTATGTGTATGTGTATGTATGTGTGTGTGTGTGTGTGTGTGTGTGTGTGTGTGTGTGTGTGTGTGTGTATGGAGCATAAATATGCAAGACATGGAAAAATAAAAATATTAAAACACGTGATTTTTTTTATCACCTTACTTTAAGGTTACATAACAAAAATTATTTGTTTTATATACCATCACAAATTTTGATTGAACAATTCACTAAACTACAACAATAAATTTTAAACAATTAATTTTTATTTATAAATACATTTTTTTAAATTAAATAAATTTTTGAAAAATGACGGAATTTCTGAAAATAGTATTATTTTTTTTTATACATAGGTTTTCGTAAAATTTTTTTTTATATATAAGTTAAATATTACTTATATATGTAGCCATAAGTTAGTATTTTTAAAAGTTTAAATAAAAAATGTCTCCCCAAAAATAGTCTAGAATCTTACTTTTACACGAATATTATAGGTATTTTAAATATTTTATTTCAATTAATAATTCGCGCTATCGTATTATCAAAAACATTAATCATCTTTCAAACATTTCGTTATTCGTTCAAACAAACGTATTAATATTATTTAAAAAATACGTAAATTATAAAATTGATATAGAGACTTTAGAGATATTAACATTATATAAGTATTGTTTTGTACTTAATATATATTGTATAACATATAGTGTGTACAAAATATATTATCATACATATCTGTTAAAGTATTGAATGAATTAAATTAACTGTTTTACATTAATGTATTTGCTTGGGTATATACAAAATTATCGAATATTTAAGAAACCACTCAGAAAAATTTAGATGAAAAACAATATCCACCATAACAATGATATAATGCCCACACTGAATAATATATTATTATTCATTCTGAATAATATGCATAATATTCAATTCGTATTTTTGCGGGGATAAAACTAATGTTTAGTTTTCAAAAAATTGTTGTATTCGATACAAGGTGTATTCCACCTAATTAGATTTAGCCATTTAAGCCTACGCCCAAGAATTATATATTTATAAATATATACAGTTATGGACTTTAAGACGAACGCGTACCTGAAATTACAACCATAGCGACCTGTACAACAATGCGTAATTTCGCGAGCTTATTACCCCGTCAGAGTATATCATTATTAAAATTATTAAACGTCAACCCCACCTGTTTCCCCCCCCCCGTTCATCGAAGTTCCGGTGTCCGCCTGTAAAACGATCTCCTGGAGTTCGCTGCGGGAAACGAAAATGCGTCACGAAATACTTGTCAGAAGCGACGATATTTACACAAAGTTTTTCTACAAAAAGACGCATTTGCTACGATGATTTATTTTAGTGAAAAACCGAATACAAAACTTATTTACGTTACGATCGTACGGTTCACTTGTATTATACATGCCGACACGAATTAATTTAAGGTCCCATGATTTAATTTAACTCAACCGCTGCGATCACTACACGGCCCATTTCGACTACAATAATTATAGGTATAATAGGAGTTTAAGTATGAAAATCATACCCTTGGAGCAATTTTCATTCGTGAATATTATCATTTTGATTTCTTGAGCTTATATATTAGCTTTCAGCTATTAAAGACATAATATTGTACATATATATAGGTCTCTACCTAATGAAAATATTGATCTAACTTATACTGGAGTATATGTATTTCATTAAACGTTCATTATTTTTGAACAAATTTTGTGCTTTGCTCGAATAATTAAAAAAAAATTTTGCAAGTTTTAACGAAACTCTGGGTTAAACCTAACAACCTATATTATATGAAATCGCCAAAACTAATAATATACTAATTTTAATATATTTGTAATTACCCAGACAATCGATTGTTTTTCTAAATTCATTTTAAAAAATATTAAGACAAATATTATATAAATAATTAAGGTCAATGGTATTTATCTAAAATTATTTCGGCAGAGAGCTGCCGACCATTATTTTGACCAAACTCCGGTCGCATTTTGGTTCTTTTAAGTGTAAAATGCGCATAACTCGAACAATACCACCACATTTAAACCATTTTTAGATAGTTCTTGAATCGCACTCGAATTAAAAACGGATTTGTCTACACCCGCGGTATAATTATATTTATATAATCAATATTATTTCTAATAGCGATTAATATAACTGTTATATTGTTTCTCTTTTAGAACATCAATTAAAAACGTATAATAATAATAATAATAATAATAAATAAATAAGTATATATATATATATTTGCGAATAAACGTTATTGTAAATGTGTAGAAATCAATTCTGATTGTTATAAAATATTCACACACGGTTACTCAAAAGGAAATGCCCTTTATTTAATCATTATTCCGAATGTAAAGAAATTGACCATAATAGTTACAGTAATATTGCACAAACACATGCTTACGATGAACTAAATGTTGCAATGGAAAAAAGCTCTAGCTTCACAAAATGTCTAGTTTACGTTCATACCCCGTTGGGCTGATGTAAGCGCAAAAAGTTGTTTCGTCTGATTTATTATCCAGTGCCCGACAAGTTTTAATGCTGCGCGATTTAAGGTGACAGTGGCACAAATTTATGCAATTTACGTGCCTACTGAATATTATATTCGAACCTCTAAGCAACAAAAAACGTCATCGAATGGCCAAAAATGATGACACGTTGCGCTGCCTCGATCGTAGATTTTTGGATATAGGTAACTGCCGTCATATTGATAAAATCTTTATCGTTAATATCAACGTTTAATTTGTATTAAATATATGGTAAATATTGCGACCAAAAAAATGTTAATTCTATATAGGCGTGGAACGACGCTCATGATTTATCGTCGACTGTAGATATTATTATATTGGTGTCGATAATAACAATTACTATAATATTTTCGAAACGGACGTAAATTTATTCCAATATTCGACATTTTTCATATTTGGATTTAAATTTTCGGAAATCGATAACTACGTACATACAATGCTGCAGAAACAGTTATCCACCGCACATTTAAATTCTTCGCCAATTATACAATATACGTATTAGTTTTATCTTTTTAAAATTGTTGTAAACTACCAACTTATTTGTACAAATAATATAAAAAAATTGTACATATATTTTTAACGCAATAAGAGTGCTATATGCTCGTTAAATAATATGTTAACAATTAAATATTACGTTAAAGTATATTCGAATTTTTTAATTCGTTAAATTTTATCATAATAATACAACATACAAAATTAACGAAATTTTTAATATTTTCTGTTGGTCAATTATATAGTTTTCATATCTGAACCTTGTGAATTTTTCGAAATATTCTAATACGGTCCACATGAAATTTTACAGTTACACCGATAAGATATTGTGTTTGAAATTATCTACTACATCAAGTGTTTAATATTTCGGATCATTAGAAAGGATAAATTAAAACAAAACGGTTTTTAAACGTTTAGTTCCGTTGTAGTCACGAATGTATTAATGAAACGAATAAGGTCAAGTGTAACACGGCAAAAGGTCACGATAAAACGCAATGTACGCGAAATGGTGTACTTGATAAAAAAGTCTATTAAAAGTAAGAAATGGACGCGTACAAAAATGAATAAAACTTCTTATAACAATTAAAAGTAATTTTCATATAAGGTCGAACAAACTTGAAACTTCTGGAATTTTTAAATACGTTAGCTTATTATTATATATTTTCAAATGGACGTTAGTTTTAATAAATCTGTCGCGCAATTTAAACACCCTACCGACGTCAAATTAAATCCTAGATTTTTCGCGTACAATAAAATTTAAATCCCATTTCGATACTCTTATGCCCCAAATATATTGATAATAATATTAATAAATGGCTAATGAATAATTTCGTTTAGAAATGCATTATTTTATAATGTGCAAATGTATTAGTTTTCGTAGTCAATTACGATTACTATATTTATCCTAAATACTGTTCGATTATTTATCTATAATAATAAACTTATACTCGATAAGCATTTTTTTTTCGTTTTATTTCTATTTACGATATTAATAAATAACAATCGTGGCGAATTACTGAGTCGTTTACTGTATTATGTTAAATAATGTCTATCTAATCCGGATATTAAAATTTCCATCGCGGCAGTCGATCGATTTTCGCATTCTGAAAATAAACGTTTACGAGGAATGAGCTGCTAAAGACTTAAACACGTCAGTATATCGTGATTAGCTGTCAATGTATTGCGGGAAGCAGATAGAGAATTTAATCTGTCGTAAGAATAAACAAAACACGGCGCTATGTATATTTATTGTATAGAATTATGAAAGGAATTTACTAACATGCCTGGCGCCCGTTTATTGTGTATATGTATTGTTATCAAAGCAAGGTAAAAGAATTATAATGTGGTTTATAATAAATATCCAGCGTCACGAAATTGAGGCCGATAGGAAAATTGGTAGGAAAGATATTTTTTTGGTCTACACGCCAATAACGTTTTGTTGCACATAACCTGTACAATATTTATTCGGCAATAAATAATATTTTTTAATAAAAAATTCTTTATTATTTTCGCGTCGGTAATTATATCGTGCAATATAAGTGCCAGTTAAACGTGATACAATATTTAAAAAGTATGGAATATACAGTGAAATTCGTCCTCGTATTCTTGATTAATAAACAATAATAAAATTCTTACTTAATATTCTTTCGTCGTTTGGATGATAATTTATTGTAGTTTTCGTCAATACTATATGTATAGGAATAATGTACATTTTTTTTATGAGTAAATGGGTTTATTGGACTTTCGTCGATAATATTATTCCGAAAAACAACAACATGCAAAATCGTTATTTATTTTTCACAGTTACCATTTTTATGACGACAGACCTATAAAACGCATTTCATTATTTTTCATTATATTTTTTTTAAATTTACTTTTGTTAATCATTGGAATATCTTTAATTTAAATACAAATACTGTTTTAGAGACATTAAACTAGAGCCTAGTAAAATTATTTTCGGTGCATTATTATTTATGGGATATTATTTTTTTTAAAAGTGCCTTAAAATTATTTATTTTATTTTTCAATAAATACATACTTTTAACACAAAATATTGAATACTATTATGCTTATATTTAATCGATTTTAATGATACTGTATACGTAATATAAAAAATGATCTGTATTATTTTGAATTTTTAGCATATGTTTGTGAGTGTGTGTATGTAAACAAGTAAAATAGTATTAAATCTGATTTACCTTTAAATTTTAATTCGTAAATTGATATATTTTTAAAATTTAAAATTTTATAATGGTAATGTAATATAATCCCGTGTAAAGGAATTTAATTATAATGATTTTTATTTTTAATATTTTAAGCAATTGTTTTTTTATATCACTATTCTATTTTCATAGATAAAAATTGCATAAGCCACAAAGAAAAAATCATATGGAATAAATATATGTATGTATACCATTTGTGTTTAAAAACAAATGTAATTTTTATATCCTACGCCTTTTATTATTATTAGTTTTTGAATTGATATTTTTTTAACATTATCAAATATACACTAAAATTATTATAAATAATCGTATGAACACCATTATACGAATTTTAATAATATAATACATTATTAAATATATTCAAATGTAAAAATATAGATTTACTTCACACATAATTGCCCACACTAATATAATTATACTCTGGTATTTCAGAATAAAAATTAATAAAAAAAAAAACGGACATAAAAAATTGGTAACTTTAGTTTTTTCCAACTATTATACACTTAAATAATGTACATAATATAAAAATTTACATTTTATGTCGGAAAAAAGGTTTTCAAGTACCCGTAAAATATTAAAAATCATAACCCAACTTTGAGCGTTTTAAAAATCGTTATTATTCAGCAATAATGTGTTTACTTTTACATCTTATATGTACACAGAACACTATGAATATTCAAAATTCGATAAAACTAAAATAATAACATTGTTAAGATACATCGATCAAAACGGATTATTGTGGATATAAAAATAAGTCATTTAATTACTTCACGATTAATTTAAAGATTACAAACAAATGACTTTTTAAAAATATTTAAATCACCATCTTTGATCATTTTTAATTGTAACACGATTAATTTGATTCGTTTTAAGTTGCGTTGTCGTATAAAATATTTTAACTTTTATTAAAACGCAAGAAATTCGAACGAATAATTTATCCGGATAATGTAAATATCAACAGAACCAATACGCATCGTCGTTTTTATCAAACGCGTACATTGATAATTATTAAATACAATATTAATATATGTGTAAAATAAAATTACCTATAGATATTATAAAAAAAATTGTAATCCACCTAATGAAACGTTCGTACATTTTTTTGTACATTTATTGTACATTATTATATAACACATTACATTAATGTTCAGGCTCCTTTCGGAATTAATTGGTTACGTTTTACCCTCTGTTTACATGAAATTTTCCTCGGACAAATCATTTTGTTTGTTCGTGTACACTCGAAAACCGACGAAACACGAATACTGTTTGTAACTTTATGTATATATAAGAGAAATGGGAGGAATAAGAAGATCGTTCTTATTACAAGCCTGCTGAACAAGACGATACGCGCGTAAAAAGCGTTTGGGAATTACCTTCGGGATATTTATTATTATTACCATTGTTGACTGGGAAAGACAAAAAAAATAAACACCAATGGCAAAAGTTATTGTCACCAACTTAAATATTGATCAATACTCTATAACGTCGGGAAATCGCACAATGTGTGCGTAATAATGGCTAAGTTAAAATTCCTACTAAGTAATCGGTACCTTTGTATGTATTAATTAAAAATAAAAACTAACAATCTTAGTGTAAATTAAGTGTATTAATTAAACGGAAAGTATTTCTCATTAAATTAATACGTTATCACATGTTAGGTTGGTGTATTAAATGAACAACGTAATAACAATGTTTATTACCTATATGTTTAATATGACGTAACTTTGAATCATCATACGAAATACTTTTAAACGGAAAAGTTTTTTTAGATAACAGTATTATTTTATTGTCAGAATTACATACTATTTCAAAAAAACATAAATCTAAATCGATTATTTTGATAATTATTTTATGTATTTTTTAAACATAATTTCATTGTAAAACTCTTTCGAAAACCGTTCGTTAAATGTTTTTAGTAAAATATATTTTTACATCCATCCGTATAAAATAAAGAACTTCACAAATACGTATTCCGCAACTCATTTTTATCGTTATTTTATGCGATACGTAATTTGAATTTTTATAATACCTATGGATTATTCATGACTTTTATACACGCCGTAGTGTTCAATGAGTTTGCATTTGTATGGTTTTCCTTTTTATCAAATGCCACTCAAAAATTTTATTTATCTAGGAATTTTTTTATTCAATTTTAAAACGAAACTAAATCTTAATGATTTGTTATTATTTTAATTTCGTTATATATATATCACATAAATTTGTATGGCATAAATTTAAAAACAAGCTATGAACGTAGTTTTGATTTTAAATAACTAATAATTGTGGCTCTCTTAAAAATATTACAAACAAATTTTTATAAGTAGAAAAATTAAATACTAGTAAATGCTTATTTTATGTCCAGTAAAAAAAGTAATAATACTAAAAATACCTACTCACTTTCTACTGAAAATTTAGAAAACCAACTTCTTTGAAATTCTTTATATCTGATTTCGATTTTCAGTCCATCAATTTAAACTTTTTAAGTCTGTATACTTTCCATAAGGAAATAAAAAACATCAATACTAGACTAGATTTTTTGTTCCAATTAAAATTTAATAAGAAAAATATAATCAAATTCTGAAAAATTAAGTAACAATTTAACGTTAATATTGGAATAATTTAATTATCTACAATTAATAAAATGTAAAAACTATTTTAATTGATTATTTTATTTATATTGGAAATACTGTAAAATACTCGACTCAAAAAAATTATCAATAGTAAAGAAAATAATGAATATTTTTATGTTTTAACGTTATCACTAAACATTCGTATACTTGGGTATTTGAGAAAATGTAAATATTATGGTTTAAATATATCTATAATAATGACGATCGCAAAAAATTAATATATTAAACGTAAAATAGTTAATACATCAAATTCTAACTAAAGCGTGTGATTATGTGTGTGTATAAATAAAAATTTAAAAATTAAATATTTCGAATACTTGGTTTTCAAATGCAAATATACATGTTTTCAAAGATACATTTTATTTTATATAAATGTAATAGTTGTTAGTTTATGTGATCGAATGATTTCAAAATTAATTCGAATATTGTTTTATTAAAACACTTTTAGAAAAACAACGCAAATCCAAATATTAAAAAATAAAATTTCCGTGTATTGTAGACGTACCGAAATACTTAAAACGATAAGACTGTGACAGTCAAGTACTCACTTTTTTGTTGTCCCTGAATTTCAGCCAACCGTCCATGACCGTTTGATCTGGCGAATTGGGCACTTCGGTTAACAACTCCAACGTTTCTTCGCCTTCGGACTCCGTAGCGGACGATGAATGATCACCGTAATACGACCGGGCCGGAGAACCGTATACCCTGTCCAACATTTTCAAGCTCCTGGCCGGCGAGCCGTAACTCCTGGCCGGCGAATTGTAACTACTGTCGCTCATTTTCGAACGTAAAACAAATATACCGACAATGTATCGAACAACGCACGAACGCGTACACCGGAAAGCCCGTTTGAATAGCGCGCGTTAGATGGTGGCGGTTGGTGGGGGGGGAGAGAGAGGAATGAGGGAGGCGGAAAAAGAAAAGTTTTCGTGAAACGCACAGCGCGATCACGACGGGACCGTGGAAAAGAGGGGAAAACAAACCCCGCCGAAAGAAATCCACGGGAGATTTCGGTATTCGCCGTACGTACTTTCCGGATGTACGATGACAAAACCACGCGTACGCGACAGTCGACGACGCGCACGGGAATGCCGCGGCGGTCGCGTCTCGATCCCTTTTCGTCCCGAAACATCATAACCTCGAACACACGGAGCGCATGGTGGACGGAGGCGCTCCTCGCGGTCTCGCCAACCACGGTTGCCGGGACGCGACACTCACGCCGTTAAAAATATACGCCGACCACCACAACAATAATCGTAATCGTAATATAACGCGCGTACGAGGGTTGTAGAGGTGAATGAATATCGTGGAACATGGAGACACCCCGCGAGAGTTATTACCGACGCCTCTATAATCCATTAATTAATAGCCGCCATAAAACGGGGAATTAGGTTATTTATCAAAACGCACTCGGCGTTGATGTCCACTCTTCTTCGGGATCCGTTTTCTCCGGGGTACGTGATTTTTTCTCCCCTCCCCGCCTCTTTTCTCTACCTTTTTTCCATCCATTGGGTCTGCGCCGACCGTTTAAAATCCCATCGATCCCATCGGTTGACAGCGCGAACATTCTGCGCGCCCTCCGCGACTAGACGCGCGTACCCGTATAAATATTATATCGCGTGCGCGACGGGACACGACGTATCAGCCGGCGACCTGCCCCGCAACTTGCCAATAATGGAAGACGACAACCGCGGTATATACTTAACGCAGAATATAGATGGAAAGCGATCCACAAATTCCCTGCAACAAATACGACGTTATAATTTCCATAATTCGGACCGGAACGATACCGGAATCGCGTGTTCCTAGATTACGCCCACCACGGCCGACGCGTCATGGTTTTTCGAAAATTTCCTACGTAATAATGTCAATCGCGTTAGTGACGGTAGAAAGTCGGTCATTTTTTTAATGTCACGTTTATCTAGAAATTTTCGCTGGTTATTTTTACATAATTGTATAATAAGTATTCGACAAATGATCATGTTCTTTTAATGTTTATTTTTTACGGTTATTATTCGGTACTATGAAAGTGTCGTAATATCTTATAATTTAATTCTGAAAAAACGATGGAACATAAAAGACATTTTCGTTTTGTGAAACAAGATCTCAACATATATTTTTGTCTTTTCAAAAACAAAAAGTTTATTTACTTTGTTCCAAATACCGTTCAAATTACCTCATCATTTGGTAGAGTAATTCCAATTTGTTTTTCTGTAGTAAAATTAAATGAAATTTAACTTCAAGAATAATTTATAATACATACTTCGGTTTTTGGACCGTTAAATATTAATATGAAAGTTCATACGCTTACGTTTAATTCATTTTATGAATAAAATATATACGTAAAACAAAATAAATAAAATTTCGTTTACAATTTGTTTAATTCTTCACACTTAATTATGACAAGAAAATTCTTTTCAATTCGAATAAATTTCAACAGGTCATATAAATTTAAATATATTTGTACAAATAAATTTATATTCATTACCTTATTTTGCCCACTGTGTACCATTGTACTTATAATATACAATATTACTTATCAAGCATTCGTTTTTATTTCTTTTTTCGTGTAATATAGTTATTTTATACAGAATATTGAATAGGAAAATAGTTATTTGTGTGTGTGTGTGTGTGTGTATGTGTGTGTAAACACAAAACAAATCGTATCACGCTAGACATTTAGTTATACATCAATTTCCAAAAATGTTCTTAAAGTGTGACGTAACTGTTTAACGATTTATCTTTCCAATCGAATAGACTTATATGTAAATTTGGATAGAATACACGATTGAATTTACGAAATGTTCAAAGTATTTTCAAAATATCATTTCAATGTAAAAAACGGAGAAAGAAAATATTTGCATTTTACGTTACAATAGAATTGATTCGTGATATCGGAATATAACCTTCATATAAAGGAAACGTTATTAAAATAGTCCTATAAACATCGATACATATATATATATATATATATATATATATATATATATATAACTTATTAAATATTTCACTGCGCACTATTACGTAAAACATTCACGATGTTAATAGAAGTATGTTGGCCACCCAAGCATTTTTTAATTAAATTAGTAAATCGAACATTCTTAGGAATAAATTTAATTTTAATTGATTCTATAGATGGTCAACCTAACCTAACCAATCTTACGAGGCAAGCGATCATAGATATAACAACTAGAATAAATGTTCATGGAGGTTAGGCTATTGTTTAACCCGATCAATTAATTAACGTTTTTATTTACCAAACACTTAAATAATGTATAAAACTGGTTTCGGTGTGTCACTAGTAAACGTTATACTTTACGAAGCTTCTTCATAAATTGTTCATAAAACCCTTCTAAAGTACGCTCTCGTTGATTTCGTTTTCTTTTCAATTTCAAAATTTCTAGTCAGAAACTATCATTACAATATTCGTATATGTCAACCATTTGTATACGCACGCTGTTTCGACTAAAATAGGTTGTAATTAGTCCTATAAATTATATTACTTATATCGTGAATTTTCTAATTTTAAATGCCGTTTCCGTAAAAAAAATGCGCGTATTTTAATCTGCATAAGTTTCGTTAGTGAAACGCGTAGTAATTAATAGTACGCACTATCCTATAAACGTTTCTGCCATAAAACGTTTTCAGTGCGCAAAAAATTGCACATCCGTTGTCTGATATTACTTTCAGAAATATATGATTGCCAGACGTCTTGTTCAGAAATTGTGATTTATGATATTTCTTATACGCTTTACGCTTGCCCGTATCCTGTATGAAACGTATAAATTAGCTCCTCCCAGGTTAGTGTAGGCAGCACCGACCGACAGTTAAAGCGTTAATGTACCATGATGAGAATGAACACGTATGAAGATACGTAAAAGAAAAACCAAAAAAAATATACCAAAGTAATATCTCGGTCAACAAATTCTAATTAAATTAAGCAAATTTACTAGCCCCGTAATTTATATTTATTGAAATGTAAAAAACACGTAGCGTGTATACCGTATTATATAATATGGCACTGTTTCGGTAAAAAATATAATGTAAAAACGACATGTATGTTGTTATTAATGAAACAATAAGAAAAAATTGTTCACACAAAACGAAATTAAAGAATTTGTAGTTCAATAATACACAATTTTAATATTTATCCGTGTAAAGAAAATCATTAAAAGGTATATGAAATTTGAAATGCTAAATATTCAATATTACAATTTGTGTTACCTTAAATACAATCACATTTTTCTTTTCATATTCTTTGTACTAATAGAAACTAATCTATACTATCGATTAATAATAATACTATTCTTACAGTTAGTATTTTTAGATTTTTTCTAATATATTGTACCATATTTACCAAAAATATATATTTATTTCATTATGTTTTCAAATATTTCAAAAACGCTATAAAATTAAACATTCTAATACGTTTTGCTTTCTTATGGTTGTGCCTATATATCTAATACCTTTTCTTGTATATTTATATATATATATCTGAAACTCGGTAACGGCTCCAACGATTTTCATGAAATTTAGTATGCAGGGGTTTTCGAAAGCGATAAATCGATCTAGCTAGGTTTCATTTTTAGAAAACATCGTTTTATCCGTGTTTAAAAAAAATACCGAGCAAAGCTCGGTTACCCGATATTATACATTTTAATATTATGATTATTATTGTTGTTGTTGTAGTTACTATCGTTATATATTAAATAAATAAGAAATAATAGATTACGGGTACACCAAATATTAAAACAAAAAAGGATATCGTTTACATGTTTTAATCATAAATATTTATTACTATACTTGTAAATAAACGTGTTTAATATTTTGTGATTAAACAAAGTTAAGACGTTTTTTTTTATTTTCGATATTATAACACTTTATCGATCTATTATCGATTATCAAAAAAATGTGTTATTAACCAATTCTCAAAATAATTTCATTCTAATAACTTAACGTTGTTCACATTTGCATTACAATGTACTTTCAAACTAGATAATTAAAAAAGCTTATGTTTTTTTTTTTTTCAATTTATTTTAATAAATAATGTTTCGTATGTGACCGGCACAGTATAATAATTTAATCAATTCTATTCCATAATATTCATACGCTTGTAGTAATCGTAAAACATGTTCGGGCAATAAAATGATGGGAGTAATGAGCAATGCGCGTTCTCTTGGCGAAACTTTCGAATAGCGAGTACAGCGTTTTCCGTAGGGTTTATTTCATGAAGCACGTCTATTAATGACTCTCTCAAGGATCATAATTCATCGGATATTCTCCCGCCTATCGCATCGCTATTCCTTTGCATTCCGTTTCATAATTAAAGGCTGACAACAACCTTTGATTATCATTCACCCTTTACCAACCAACGCCCGTATTATGCAAATCTTAAGAATAAAATGCTCGGATGGAAAAGTTTCATCTTCGTTAAGCAATCAAAATGGGAACAACAATCATTTACGCTATCTTATAATATATATATATATATACCAAACCTTGTCCACCGTATATAAAAGAATAAAATCGCTTAAAATCGTCCGTCGGTTAGGTACAAACCCACAAAGATGTCTGCAGAGAAAAAAATATTTGTTAATATCGCTTTTACATCGGAATAGGCACATTTGACTCTCTGCCGGTCAAAAAACCACAACAAAAGAATCCCCTCGATTTGTTCGTGTTCGTCCATCGTTTAACTACTAACAATCCCCTTTAGACGAATGAAGAGGGAGGTAGGATATTGTGAAACCGTATCATCTTGACATGCTTTTTACTGAGAATAACTTTCACGTGTCCGTCAAAATTTAAATTAAAATCGAATATTCCACCCCACGTCAAAATGTAACCGTGTGCGATCATTTTCAAACTCACTCTCTTTCTCATCCGCTCCCTTCCATTCACTCGGTCTCTTTCTAATTTCAAGCTTCTCCATCCGGTTATCTCTCCCGCAATCGTAAACAAAAGAGGGTCGAGTACAACCTCTTCGGCACCCCTCTGGCTCTCGATTTATTGCTTACTGGTTACACGCAGGGAAAACTCATATTTATTAAAAAAAAAAATACAGATCCTGTAAGTTGCTGAATATTATTGAAAATATGATATTTCATGCTGATATATCACATGTTAAGTACCCCAAGAAATTACGGAAATAAATTTCATTTTACCAATACAATTTTTTATTCCTATATATATATAGCTCATATAAAATATTATAATTATAAATTTTATTAATTATAATTTTGATATTTTTAAATATGAAAAAAAATTTTAATTCTTGTCCAAAATAATTAATGTTCAAGTCATTAAAATTATATATGTATATATATATTACATATTTTGTAAATTAAAATTAGAATAATATCAATATTTCATTAGGTAGATATCATGTAAACTTATGTTAATATGACGACAATTACACACAATTATTTCATCAAAATCGAAAATGATTTAGTTTTAGTAGCATTCATAGTTATAGTGCAAAAAACTTTAGAAAAATTATAATGTACCCACTTATATATCGTATTTTTCAGTTTTTTCAGACGACTCAATTTTAATGTACCTTTAAAATGTTAGCACAATTTATAAATAACACAGGTATCAATAACGTTAAAATGAAATGTATTTTAAACTATTTATACGAAAAAACGAACACTTTTTTATGGATCCTTCTTTCAACATAGGTATCTACGGTGTACGATGCAAATGATATTATAGAAGGGTTTCACGGACGATAATATTTTTAGTTTTCACCACGCTAGACGAAAATACATTTTTGAAATGATTAACGATGGAAATGAACATAAATATCTCCTTTCTTAACGACCTTTCAATTGTAACGAATATAAAATGCTACCATACCTCACACCCTAAACAATCATTGACAATAAACCAAATTACCCCAACGTTTTTTTTCATTTGACATTACTATGATGATACCGCTCCGTCACCATATAATCATATTGATCTTAAAATACATACACGCACGCACGTGTGTTTGTGTGCGTGTGTGTAATATATAAGATTTAAAAGGATAATTTTCTAATTATAGTTGGTATAATTGAGGTGTAGAAACATTAATAAATATTATATCTGTGTAATATAACTAATAATAATGTATATGCTTTATTTATTTTTTTTATTTAAAATAACATTTACAATATGTACATGAAAAATATACAATAAGCAAATCGGTTGATATGATAAAGAAAATGACTTTGATACTCTGTCTACATTTACAACTAATTCCTGTGCAGTTAATACTAATAAAGTCTATTAATAGTAAGTTTAGTAATAAATAATTCTTCATTCATCGAGTAGACAAAAACAGTTGTGTTGAATAAATAATGCCAAAGTACATTTTAAAATTATTATAATTGCATTCTATGAACCTATCTTTAAATATAATCATTTTGTTAGTTTATTTTTTCATTTCCCGTTAAATATTTCCAAAATTAAAAGTAGCCATAAATTCATATTGTTATAATTTTACAACTGGATACACACGAAAAGTTTTTTTAAATTAAAATACTTTTTTACTAAAAAATTTAATTTGATTTCAAAGTTTAAAATAATTATTTCATTATTTAATCTCAATGTGTAAGCTTAATTCTATAAAAATCATTAAAAAATGCCCGTAGTTTTTATAGTTTAAAACAAGCGATAATTTATTTATTAATAAATATTAAATTGTGTTAAAAAAACTTAAATTACATTTAAGTAGAATAAATGTTATTAGATTTGTTATTGATTTTTAATTTGAATTTTTGAATGTTTCTTTATAACAGTAATTGTTTAAATTGTGTTTACATGCTTAATATCTAATGATTTTTTCACAAATTTTTAATACGTATATTTTTGAAAAGTATGATATTGATTTGATTGGTAGTACTATAGTAAGCATTTAAGTTTAAAAACACTACCTTAGGAGAAAACTTATCTTATTCTTTAGGACAATATTAATTAGAGATTTTGAAAGTGTTGCACAATTTAATTTTATGTGTGTGTATATTAATAATACTGTTTATTTAATTTTAACATAATAAACTAAGAAATCTTATATATTTCAAAATATATAGTCTAAAACAGAAATACGTTATTTTAATTTATTTATTTCGCATTCTAAATAAAAAAAGAAACCAATATATTATTTTAAATAATTTTAATAATGAATTTCAATTTTTTAGTTAAATTTACATGATTATAAATTGAAATATCGATTTACTAAAATAAAATGAAAACAAAGTTAAAAAATCATAATAAAACCAATAGTAGTAAAAATTTCGCACAAACCAAGAAATACTATGACTAATGTGTAAATATATATTTGGTTGGTAAATGTGCATTTTATATATGAACAGCAATATTTATGTCATTTCTCCCCCACAAACAGTCTTACTATCTGAAACGCGAATCCCAAGAAAAGAATAAAGGGGCTTTTCAAAGACAGTTCAATCTTGGGGTGAAAATATTCTTAACAATAGTATTTCTAAGTGTGAATAGTAACTTTCAAAAATTTTTACGAAAAAATAATACTATTATATCGTACACAAATAACTTTGTAAACTTTTAAAATATTAAATACCAATTATTACAATTATTCGATTATTGTAAATGTAATAACCGGATATTTCCAACAATGAAATATTATAATTTTCACGATCCAACAAAACATAACATTATTATTTTTCAATCAATGAAAATAAATATATGCAGTTTAAAACATATAAAATTCTTGAAAGTCATTTGGATGGCATAAAATCTGAATAATATATCAAGTAAAACATTCGAGATGTATAAATGATAGTTTTCCAAAATGTACAAACATTTAATGTTATTGTTATTTTTTGCTGATAAAATTAGTTAAAGTTACTAGGAGAATTAAAAAACATGAAGAAAACTTTATACTCGTATCTCATATAATTTAAACATAAATACATGTCATAATTACTCGATCGATTAAAATAATAAAACTTATAAAATTAACTACGCGTATAAAATTAAAACTTAATAGTTACAAATATAATTTAAAATATATAAAAAATAATATCATATTTTAAGGTTAACGGAACTATATTAATTTTGTTTAATATCCATATTGAAAATCAAAAATTAAAAAAATATATTTTTTCAATTATTACCGCTTTCAATTCTTATTTTCCACTGAAAAATATTAACTTTAATATAATAACAATATCGCATATTCATTCCATATAGTTATATCAAATCCACATTAGTCGTTCAAAACAATATACTATATAGCCAAATTATTTTTGTATTAATATTAAAATATGTAAGATATATATAATAAGACGACATACGTTGTTAAATATTAAGAAATTTTACAAACATAATATTTTACTTTTATGAAACTTTCATTTTATGATGTATTCGTTAAATAGTCATATTTGTTTTAAGAAACCAAAAATATATCTCCAGATGAAGTTATATATAAGTTATATATAAATGTATATTATAAATACTTCTTATGCTTGGTTTATTTAAGCGAACATCATGATACCATTAGGGAAAATGCTTTTTTTCATGAAAGTTAAACTTAAGCATTAATGTGAGGGCCCGACAGCTATTTTGGGGTGCCAAATTTAATATTCATGAAGTATATATATAAGTATGTAGATGCGGAGATTTTAAAAAAATTAATACCTATTCAACGGTAAATGAAATCCAATATATATTCACATATTATCGAAATGTAGCGAAAAGCGTTTTAAAAAGACTTTATATTAATAGTCTAATAAAATTTTAAAATATCAAAATCCCATCATTGATCAGATTTGATTGTGTTCATCAAACGAAGTGTGGTAGTTCAAGACCTTAATTCCTTACACTCATATATTACGAGGTTTTTGGCGACAATTCTATAAATAGTCAATGGGGGAGGTTTGCGTTTCGTTTTATCGCTTCCTTTAAGATTTATGATACTGTAGATACAACTTCGGAAACCGCTAATGCGGTGGTTATATATCCGCTGTAGACTTCAGAAAATTAGAAAAATCAATGACCAGACAAACATTGTATTATAGGTGTAAGTACATTCCATACAATTAAACAACATTAAAATATTGCTACCTAACTACCCAAAATTTGTACACAAATGTACATCGTTTTATCGTAATATTGTAACTTGTTACTAAAATTTTTTTTTATATAAATAATATAACCATCACTTTTATTAACTCAAATATTTGTACGTGTGTACGGTGGAGTGATTTAAATCATCTTAAGATCTATAAATTAATTTTCAAATCCATCCATTAACCAAGATATGACTTTAAAATAATTATATACACTTAAAAAGTAATTTATCAGGTATATCAATAGGTATGTAAATCGTGTATTATAAATACTATTGTGCCCGATCCCCATATGATTCTTCTCTGCTAATTTACGATATATTTAATTATTGATATTAACCCCTTTTAACTTATATTTGCGTAACTTTTAACATTAACTCGAAATTAATGATTTTTATTATATAAAAACCTACAAAAAAAAATGCCTTTTGTCTAACTTTTGAATTTGTTTATGGATTTTTTACAACTAGCTGTAACTATCTTAAAATAAATAAAAATACATATCGAAACCACTTAAAATATAATATTTTAAATATGTAATATGTACAATTTAGACACGTACCAAATCCCTTCTTTACTTTGGTATGTTTTGCTAGATGTAACGCTCACTAGTTATAAGGATGGGTGTCATATATATTCTATAAATATAGGTAATAAAAAATACCTTAACATAACATCTTAGGCGTCGTTAAAAAATAGTATTGAAAAAATATATAGAAATAAAATTCATTTTACATATTGTAGTATGTAGATTAGGTTACCAACCAACCTAAGTAAATTAATATGAGCACAATAATAATCAAAATATATAGTATAAAATGTATGAAGTGCATTTGAAAACGTTGACAAGTATATGGATAAAACTAAATATGGGTATGTTATAATACGGTATTTATAATTATAATAAATTCATGTTTCAAAAAGTATATATAGTATCGAATAGAAAATTTAAAATCTCTCTCTACCATCATATTTAACAATATCCGTATTTTTAATTTGGATGTAGCTTATCCGAAACAGTATAATGTATACCACCTAATTAACGAAAAGTGTCAACGTCTTTTTAATTATAAGTTAGAAAGATATAATCGTAATTTATTGGAAAATGTACTGTTTAAATACAATATTTAAATTATTACTTATAAAATAACATATTAAAAATTCTTTAATTAAATGTATTGTAAAAAAAAAATACAAATATTTAGTGTCTATTGTCTAAACAGTCTAAACTTCAACAAAATGAATTATTACTTCTCTATATTGTTTAAAGTATTTTATGTTAAAAATAAGCCAAGATAAATATTTGAAAACCCTTTGTAAGTGGTTATTTAGACTTTAATTTGGTTAAAAGATTTTAAGTTAAATCGTAATTTCAAAATAATTCGTCATTAAAATTTTAAAAATCTATTAAGTATAAATAGTTTAAAAAATTAATATTCGGAAAAATATGAAAAGTAATACGAAGTATTTAAAATTATTATTTGCTAACTTTTAAATCATAAAAATGTAATCATTTATAATACCTATTAGTTTACTAAACAAATTATTCTACTTCCTTCCATAGATTCCCAAAAATATTGTTTAAGTATTACATGTACTTAATTTAAAAAGAACATAGTACAGCATACTGTAAGCACTCTTAAGAAGAAAACGTGATTCATTTATTTACCTCAATATTTAGTTGATACTTTCAACTTTTAAAATCTTTTAATTTGAATTTGAATCTATATACTTAAATACATTACTTTCAAGTATATAACCAAATATTTTTTTAAACATTCAGTTACAAGTTATCGTTTATCTAAACAATATTCGAGTAATTTACGCTACATTATTATATGGACATCATTATTTAATCATATGAGTTTAATGAGTAACGTTGATTATAAGAAATGCGTATTAAAAGATATTTTTACTTCGTGATCTGGATATTACTCTACATGACGTTTCGATGACAATTTATGGATATGTGGATCGCAGCATCGTAGTACAAAACTCATAAACTAAAATATGAAACGATTCTTCCAAAAGTAAGAAGTCTACGTTTATCTACATATTGTATGCTCTTTAACTTTAATTTACAACATTCATACAATAATTGTGGTCTAATTATTCAAATATATCATTTAAATTACCTTAATAAAAGAAAATGCGTACGAAATGTAAAAATAATCATAATCAATCTCATGAAAACTGGATATATAGCTATATATATTAAAATCATAATTAGTTCTATTTTGATTTCTCATTATCGAACTAAACAGTTCAATTAGTTCAGTTTAATTAATTTATATATTTAATTAACTCCACTCGCAAATTATTTAAAATAATAATCATTGGTCATATTTTAAAATAAAATAATGTAGGATAATAAAATGGTTGCCGTGATAATCAAGTAAAAAAGTAACGGCCTATTAATTATTTTACGTGAAAAAATAAAATTTGAGTACTGCATCAATCCATCGATAAAATTACAAAATTAATGTTACTTAGTTTGATATTTAAATAACAAACTGACGGAACTTTCGCCTTAGAACGTTCAATATTTATTTTCATATTGCTAACCTATCTATCCAAAGATAAATAATTTCACAATGTAGAATTCATTGTCGAAGATCCGGTGGTATATACATTATTTATTATTTACACAATTAATTCGAAAACGATATAACATTTCAGTGTGTTTTTCGTTTTAATTGAAGTAAGAATTTCGACAAATATTTTATTAGTAAACGACTGCAACTCAGCCGTTCAACATTTACAAGGAGCACTAAATAGGCAAACTAGCGATCAACCCTTGTGTCGAATTAATGCCAACCTATCACCAGCCACACCGTGAAATCGTAACGGCTTCACACATCGTTGCGCACTAAGATCGTTTCGAGTTTCTCAACAGCTTAATTGCATAACGAATCACTCACCTATTCGAATTCAACCAAATACTGAAAGACCCAAGCGTTTTATATAGTGGGTGTATTGTTGATTTATTCATAAAAAAAGTTCGTGAAGGTTACTTCAAAAATTTGAATTCGTCAATTTTATTAAGTATAAAAACTAAAATTAATTATTGCCGTATTGTATATAAACGGATAATTGGAACCATAAAAAATCAGTTTGTGTAGATTTTCTATAATATTAAATTCAAATGTATTATTAACTAGAATAATTGCAAAAACTAAGAAATTATTTTATTTAAACAACTAGTTATAATTTCTGTTTGTTCTCTTATACCTCCGAATAGAATGAAAATATCGTCTATATATCTGAAATAAGCTTTAATTGATAGATAATACCAATTTTTGAAACGTTTATTATTTGTGAAATAATCTATCCAATATAATTTCGATAAAATTGCATTAAGTAGACCATAACAATTATTCGTTCTTATGTATACATAATTAATTATTATATTGGAAATAACTTTAATAATAATAACATTAATTGATCGTGTAATTTCCTGAATTATGTTTGGACAAAAGTTATTATAATGTAGACGTTAATTTTGTAGAATATTTAATGCATCAAGTTCAGTACATCAATTGATTGTATCGAGTGATTGATATAATTTTACTCCTACGTACTCCATATTAATGTTGATTAATTTTTCAATAAAATCGTGTGTTTTTTATTAACATATTACTAATAAATTTTAATTTTTGTTTTATTATTAATCTAAAAATGTAATTAAATTACATAAAGGAATATTTCAAAAATGTACTTCAATTTTAATACAAATTATGTTGAATTTTAAACATACAGAATATATATTTAATTATAGAAAAATTAAAGATTTATAATGCAGTTAAAAATAATAAATTTAGTAATATTTTAAATATACAGGTTTAAAAAG
>JAIPRN010002816.1:0-26547 GCA_025469175.1 Geopemphigus sp. TES_GeoC_2020 | reverse complement strand
CGTATTTTCTAGTAAATAGGGTACCAATAGGCTAGTCTAACTTCACGTGACTTTTTTTTTAATACGGTATCGGCAATACACTTACTGGCCCGGAATGCCTGAAGGCAGTAATTCGGACCAGTGAGTCGCCATCGTTTATTAAAAAAACAAATTTTTACGAAATCGGATTTACAATCCGATCGTAAGGGCGAGCAACGCGAGCTATCCCCACGTTGTTTTACCTCGTCCCCTCGTACATCAAATCTAATTAACGATAGTTCTTAAAAAACTAACACTTCATAAAAAACTATCACGCGAATGGCGCGCGGTGACAATCCCCTGCCACGGGACAGCCATTTACATTTTCCGTTACGAGAATTAAAAAAAAATAATATAAACTAATATTTTCGGCCTAGTCGCTACCTCCTCCCGCGGCCACGACGGCGCGACGGAGTTGTCCCGCCAGCCTAACCTACCTAATGGACTGCGGGGTGGGGCGCAGGGTGGCAGGCCACTCGGACGGCCGAACGACGCTTCGATCGACCGCGCGTAAAAATCGAGGCGACCTTGGTTAGAACCGCCCCGGATTTCGTCGACGGAGGCATACGCGTCGGAGAATTGATTCCGCGCGGATATATTAAGCGAAGGCCGAATGGACGGTTTTTTTGTGGGCGAAATTTCTAGACGATCCGCGTATATTACGCGCGTCCGCCGATCTGGGCACACGCGCGCGCTATCCGCGAACGCGATATTATTGAGCGGTCGTCGTCGGGAGAGTAGAATTTCGCGCCGCGTAGTACAGATAGCGGACCGATTTGTCGGCCGACACCGCGCCCGACGAGACGTTGCGGAACGTAAATCGATTCGGTGTGCGCCCGGACGACGACCGTATTATTATTATTATTATCAACCGGACGGCGGTCGGCCATTTTTATTACGAAAGCGGCCCGTCGGTTCGCCGTTTTTACGTACCGGGTCAAATTCCGTCCGGTTGGTCGCCGGACCGGACACCGGGACGGTAATGGCGCACGCCGCCCGATCGGTAGATAGGAGCAAATTCGACAAATCGTCTCGTACACATATTCCGCTCGTTGTTCGCGTACAAAACGTACGTAACAATATTACGTAACACGCTTGTCCGCGCGCGCGCGTTTAACGATACAGTATTGTATCGCGTAAACTCGATACAATTATATATATACACACACACACACACACACGTTCGTAACTTGTATCGGCGCGTTTTCTAAAACTTATTTTCGTCCCGACGCCGCCTGGCGCGGTGGCAGCGGCGCGCGGGTTCGTAGGAATTTTTATTTCGCATTCGCTCTTTCGCGCTCCGGATAACGAAATACCACCCGATCGATTCATTCCGCCGGTCGGAAATTATAACTTTTTCGCGTACGGGTACGTTCCGTTGAGATAAAAAAACGACGACGACGACGACCGTATACAATAACGTATACGCGCGCATAAAATAATCATTCCGAACGTCATATTTTTACCATCTCCTCGGTCTCTCGTGTGTCTATATACAAACGTGCGTATACATATATATTCGTATATACACGTAATACGTACGCGATCTATATTACGTTTTATTCTCCTTTAAAGTTGTTTAATTTTCTCTCGACCTTCCGCTTTTTGTCGTTCCGAAACTTTTCCAATTCGCTCGCTATTATAATATACATATGTGCGCGCGTATATGTATACCGTACGCGATTCGGTCTTCGTACAGTATTTCCCGTATACGCTACACAACCACCACCACCACCACTACCGTCGCCACATCTACTCCACACGATTGGTACATTCATAATTTCCACCGACGACGGCGATAGAACACAGTCTCCTTGCCGATTTATCTATTTTTCGGCGTCGTTTTCGGGTTGTACGAACGACGAGCTTTACACCGTTTTCGTCCCTAAAATGTTTAATCGGCCAACACGTTTCTCCCTCTACAGCCCGTGGCTGACCACGGAACCAACACACACACACACACCGTCTAACTAGACGCCCGCCAAAGGAACGCTTTTGTTTCTACGAAATTACACGACCCCGTCCACCCGCACGAATTCTACGACCGCGTCGCCGAATTTCATTCCGAAATTCGCGTCCCGGGTCTTTTCGGCTATTTATCGAACGTTCCACCGATTAATCGCGGCATGTCGTCTAACTTGTACGCGCCGGAACGGACGGTTAGTCTTTTTATTTCTTACGCTAAATAATTTTTTTCCTACGCATTTATCGCGCCGTAATCAGTTTTTGTACCTTGTTCGTTCTTGAAAATAGAATCGAATATTATTTATTTTCCATTCAACCGACATTGTTCTTTATAGGCGTCTTGTTTTACAGTTTCCCATAATATTTCTAACTTATTTTTATTTCATTATATAAACTCCGCCTTATCTGTTTTGTAGATCGACTTTATACGTCTGAGTTATATTCTACACTAGTAATCTATTCTCAATGGTACACCTATACAGCGCACGCGCGTACCTGTGTGCGCGTGTGTGCAGCACTAGATAAATGTACGTTTTATTTCATATTTTTAAATAACGCCGGTTCGACAGGGAACATTTTTCTACTACGAGTCTACGTACGTTTTCACATACGGCGCGCACGTTTATTCGTTTTTCTCTTCGGGTTCTTTAAACGCCCGTTTAACCGCCAGCCAATAAATAATTCTTCAACGACGAGTGTCCGTGCCAAGTTCGTTCGGTTTTTTCACGTTATTTACGCGAAAACCGAACTACGAAGTGGAAACGTTAATTTGTTTTTTAGACTTTGGAACGCTCGAAATTTCGGTCGTGACGGAAATCCATCCTAGCGTTTCGTCTCCGCCGCGCGTTTAATAAATGTTAGGCCGCGGACAACGTCCGCCTGACGGTCGAACGGCAGTCGGTTTCGCGGAGAAATGTTCGGGCCGGGCGCCGTTCGCGGTCCGGGCCGTCCGTAACGTCGATTTGCCTCTGATCGCCCGCCGCCGTTCGTACGTTACGCGCGAACGGTACCGCGCGTTCCCGAACGCTTAATACGCGCGGCGCACGTAATTACACGGAAGCTCGGTCGGGTCGAAAAATTCGACCGTTACGCGGACGTACGCGCGGAATATTAATCAATTTCGATGAATCGCGCGCGAAAACAGCGCTAACTACAGGTTTTACACGTATATAGCGAACGCCGTACGGTAATCGTCCGAGATATGGAAGTCGGTCGGCGCGTAATTATAATAATAATACGACTTTCGGACGAACGATGTGGCGTGTACGGTAGGTGAACTCGGTACCGCCCAGTACGAGAACGGAACGCGAGACGGTGGGAGGAAATTCGAATTTTCCGAAACTCCGAAATCGTCAACAAACCTCCCCTCACACACACACACACACTCGTTATAAACCGGTACGGTAACCGTACACGTTCCCGAACGCCGTCGTTTTTAATAAATCGTACTCGAGATGTACAACGAGCAGTTTACAGGTTTACGGGTCGAAAACAGACTAACGTCCGATTCGGTTCGTCGCTACTCGAAAAACGTAACTCGCTCCGGCCCGGTGAATTTTTACCGAGCACACGGTTCTCCGTCGCCCCGGTCTCTAAATAAATAATCGCCGACCGAACGAACCGTTCCGACAATCGTTGGTCGTATGTACCGCACCGATCGGGGGACACAACGGATGGTCGGTTTTCGTTTACGTATAATACGCGATCGACAATGGGTGCCCTCCGGAATCATTTCGCGGGTTATTCGTACGCCCGGGGGCCGTAAGTAGGTTAGGTATGCGCGATACCGCGCGTGATTGTCACGCGTTTCGCCGAGTATACGTAATACTATACGCGATGCCTACGTAGTAATAATAATAACGACGACCAGGGGCGCTCCGTATAGCCGTGAAACAATAGTCGGACGTCGTACGATTTTCAGTAGGTTTTTCTCGTTAAAAACCGCGTCCGCGGGCGCGCGCGCTCGTTTCGCGCGCGTAACCGCTAACCGGTGAAAGTCGCGTTGACGCGGTGCCAAACGCGCCCGGTGAACCGAACGAATCGCGCCGTATTCGGTTATCGTCTAATCGTATCGGCCGGCCCGACTTATTAAATATATATTTTTCTGGCGCGCCGGCGTCACGTTCGCGCGTACCGCCACGGGTCGCGGAAACGTCACCGGCTCCCGAGTCCGGCGATACCGAAACGTTCGTCGCGAATCGCGTACGGTCTCGCCGATCGGGTCGGCGGGCATTGTGGACAATTAGACCCGTTCCGACGCAATCTAGAGGCGAAACGACGGCGAGCGCGTCGTTTTAATCGCCGACGAAATCTCGACGCCGAAAACAGGAAACGGTTTTTTTGTAACGCGCGCGCTTACGACATACGAACGGCGCTACCACCACGTCACCGGGACACACCTCGTGTCGCGGGAAGATCGAGGCCCCGTTATCAGCTTCCATTTATCTAACGAGCCCGGGCAACCCACCCGTACGTTTATTCGTCGTGAATAATTTTCATTAAACACGCCGATCGACAGCTCGTCCGGAGATAATAATAAAAAAACATATATATACGCGCCAGTGTAGCGTATATATCGCTCTCGTCGTCCGTCCGTACACGCTCGATAATTCTTTAGTTTTTTCGTTCCTCTCCCTCTTCTATTTTCTCTCAATTAATTCATAAACGTGACTTATCTGCTCGTGAGCTTGTTGCCCTTTACGCCGCCGTCGCTGCCGCCGCCGCCACCATTGCCTGCCACCAGTCGATGACGACGACGACGACGTTCCAGCCGTCGTGTACGGACGGTGTACTTCGTGTGCAACCGTCGTATTACCGGCGAACGGGGTCGAACGAACGACGGCGGTTTAATTAAAATTACGACGCCCGCCCGGTGTGCGGCGGCTACGTCTCCCGAGACGTACGCGTTATTTGTAGTACGCGCGACGGTCGCCGTAAAAATAATATTAATTAGCGACCGCGACGAAAATGGAGAAACGGCGAGAGTGCCGTCGAGAAACTTGTCCGAGACCGTTCCGTCTCCGGTGTCCGGACCCTCCGAACGCGTTGGCCCCTCCGGCCGTTTTTCTCACTTTTACGCGCGCACCAAGTCCGTGTCTGGAAATCGCGCGTGCTTCGTGACGTCTCCTCCCCCGTCCGTCCGTTTCTCCCGTTTGTCCCGCCGCGCCGGTGGCCGTTCGTGTCCCAAGTCCGATCGTCCCTCGACCGTTGGCGCTTTTACCGAACCGTCGTTTCACATCCGCATTCGCGTGGCCGGTCCCGCTCGCCCGGTGCACCCGTAGTCCCTCTGCGAATCCCGCGAACGCGCTCCGATTTTCTTCGTCGATTTCGCCGAATTCCCGCGTTCCGCGCCAACGTCGGCGGCCCTTCTCTCGCGATACTTTTTAGGCCCCGCGCATTCGTTTCGGTGGCGTTCACTACGCGCGTATCCTATTTACGTTTGGAGTGAAAGGAAGAAAAAAATCGTTCGGGAACGTTCCGGGAAATTGTACCACTACGCCGGTATTCGCTCGATATATTCGACCGGACGGGTTCCTCGTTAGGGGGACTATATATTCGCTTACCAGTTACGTAATTGCGTCTGGAGTAACGCCGGACCGTGCCCTTCTCGGAAGGCCGGGAGATTTTCGTCGTGTACTGGGGGTACGCACGCGTGCGTGCGTGCCTACGGGACCGTCGACGAAAGTTGGACGGGACGAGCGGCGTGTCTAAACGGACGTTCACGGCGGTGTCCGTGCGAAAGTTACGCGATACCCGGACGTTTTATTCCGCACGAACCGCCAATACACGTTTCGCCGAAAAAGTTTTATCGCCGGCCTAATCGCGTACTATTACTATTATTATTATTATTCGTACTTGGACCGGGCGCGCCCACGACTCGAGATGCCCACCCACACCCCCACCCCCCGGTACCCGTGATATACACTCGGACGGTTAAATGACGTTTAATAACGGTAATTACGCCGCGCCGAGCGCGTTATATTATTTAGTACGCTCGGTTTTCACGCGACTATTATATTTTACGCGGTATTTGTCCAGACGCTTGGTGGGTTTTTTTTTTTTTTTTTATTTCGTACGCCTTTCGACGTAATCATAAGTCCATTACGATAGCGTAGTCCGGAGCCGGCCGGAGATTACGGCCGGCGAATATTCGCGCGCGTCCGCGTCCGGCGGACTCGGCACGCAATTAGTCGGGGATGATCGGTGGAGGGGGGAGGCACATAGGAACGTGTACTCCGAGCTCACGCCGTGACCTCCGACCGATTTTTAAAACGAAAATAATCATATTCCCGGTCGACCGTGATTGATCGTCATTTATACTCGTGTGCGCGAATAGCGTTATCCATTATTCCATAATTAAGATACGCGATTCGAAAATTACGGGAAGCTTAAATCAAAAAAAAAAAACGTAAAACCGTTTAATACGTTTTTAATGCCGGTACGCGTCTCTCGGCGGCCTTTTTACCCACCCCCCGGCCCAACGCACGAGTTTACTTTCCCGTCCGCCGTCCTATACAGCACGCCGGTTTCGCGCGTTCTTTACACTCCCGCCGTTTTCCTAGTTTGTCGATTACACCGACAACCATCGTTTACCGCGCCAGTCGCGTATAGTTCGTTCGTTCGGCCGGCGAAACGAACGGTTAGCCATATTATTCCACCGCCGTCGTCGTCGTCGTCGTCGTCGTCGTGCGACTCGCGGCCAACGAGTATGATCGAAACGGTTTTTAACGAATTCGCCGCGAACGTGACCCGGACGATTTGGAAAACGCGGCGAATCGAATTGACGAATCGCCGTGTTCCGTGCTCTTTACGTACGAAATACGAAAATTTCGAAACAATACCCGATTACTTTTTACTATTCCAAGTTGATCAACAATTTGACGGACTTTTGTTTCCGTATTTAACGACTTTTAGCTTTACATATTCCGCGATATAAATATGTTGGCAAAATCGTTTCGCTTAAAACGGCGGGAGTAAAAAACGAACTTTAAAAATGTCGACGGGACACGGCCGATGTGTATTGGTTTATACTATTTCGCCGTGTAGAACGCGTGAAATGTTTCGGCCAATCGTGTCCCCGTCCCCGAAATGATGTTCGATCGTTTACGGTAAGTCCCGGCAAATGATCGGTAACTGTCTTAAACCCAAAAGCGTTACAAACAGATCGGCCGACGCGGAATTTTCGGCCGAACGATAACGTTCCACGGACGTACCACGCCCGCAGGGATCTATTACGCTACTCGGGGGGGAGATAAGTTCGGACGGATTTTTCGCCGTCGTTGTATTCGTTCGTAACGCGTGTACAGGGTACGAATAAAAAAAAACAAAAGGAAAACAGTTACCATCCCTGATCCTCGTCCCGTCCCATCCATAAAACGGTGTCCCTCGTTTTTACCGAACGCGGTTTCGCGTGACGAGAATTCGTATGCAAATGAACGATGGTTCCGCGAACACCCGGCCGACAAACCGACGTAATTAAACAATCTCCAGCCGGTAAACGTATTATACGCTCGTAAGCTCTGGCGTCACCGATTATCGTCCATTGTGCGGCCACGGTCGTTGTTACGATCCGTCGAACGTTCGGGGCCGCGAACCTAAAAACCGTCAAAAACATTTTTGTCCGCAACAACCAAGGTAGGTAACGAACGACTCGAAAACGCCCACACTATCCGCCGTGAACGGGAAATTAGCGGCGGCCGTAATCGAAACGTTCGGGGACGAATAAAACGCGCGCGTGTGCTAGTCCGTCCCGCGTAATTCCGTGTAGGCGTTCGAAAAATGATACGTACGGACGGATATTTGGCGTTCGGAACGGTTGGTTTTACGGTCGATTTTCGTTCGTTTCGCGGTCGTTTTTTTTTTTTAGCGCGCCAGTCCGGGCGGAGGGGGAGGACGTTTGCCGAAAGTTTAGTCGATATTCGTACGCCGCTAATCACCCGGCCGGGACGGAAAGTCGACGAAATTGCCGAACCGGCGAATTGTTGGCACGGTGGTCGTACCGTCGACGAACACACGGGGACGGGCGTTGTTATTTTTTTACGGCGAATCGAAAGTACGGGTCGACGCGTTAAAGTGAATCGATTAAAACCGGCATTTATTAACGTTAGCGGAGTCCGTCGCGAGCGTTCGCTCCCCCACCTCCCCATTGACGGTCAGGCTACGATTTCGGTTCGTGCTACGGATGAACGTTTGCCGGCAATTCGAAACGCTTTTCGGAGACGGTCTTTCCCATTTTTGAATCGCGGTCGTTTCGTCTTCCATCGGCCGTCATCTCGACGCGTTCTACAAACTGTTCGTCGCGTCCGCCAGTCCGGTACGCTTTCGTTCCCGAGTTAATTTTCCGATATTTCGCGAATTTCCTTTTTTCTCTCTCTCTCCGTACGTCTACGCCGTCGTATTATTTACATACGTAAAACCCTAGTCGGCCGACCAATATTCAAATCGAGAATTTTCCACCGACGTCCTCCACTCGTAACCATCACTCCTCGAATAAATACGCGTACGCGTTACGTTAAACGATCAACGCGTGTACGTCCGTTGGTCGAATAACGGATTTTTATCGATTCGTTCGAAATACGTTTTTTAGAACTTTTCCCGCCGTCTTTTTGAATCGTTCGGTTTTTTTTTATTTTTTCGTTAATTCCGTAGACCGGCGACGTCGTACGCCCAAGCTATAGGTCGCTATGGCGTTTTTCATTATTTATACGAAAATAAACACGACGCTACATTTTACCCGCGAGTTCGGGCGACTTCTCGTCTTAAACATATTTTTTACCGTTATGTCGTGGATAGACCAACCTAAATGACATTACGTAAAGATTATTCGTGAAATCACGACCGGCGTTCTCGAGAATAATATGTTGTTTTCAAAGCGTATTTAAATTATTGTACGTCCGTTTTTTCGTCGTTGTCCTAATAAACGTATAGGCGTACGGTTTTTCGACCGTTATTTTGTTCGTTCGACATCGTTCGTGATTTCCTCGATCGGTATTATTACTATTAAAAAAAAAAAATATATATATATATAAACCTTTTCCCGAGGTACGAGAAGACGGTTTGTTTACGGGAATAATTTAGGCGGGTATATATATATATATTTCACGTAATTTACGTATTAATTAAAAAAAATACGAAACGTAATTATACGGGACATGAATTAAGCCTATACGAATTCATTAACTGGCTTATATATAGCGTATATAAAAAATGTCCGTTACGTAACAAATCGTCTAATATGGCGGCTATACGTTTAGCTTTAAATTAATCGACATATTCGATTTAATCCCGGAAATTGAAAAAAGCGACAATAACGAGAATTTATCGTTTTAAAATTCGAACGGTTTTCCGAAAATATCGGTTTTCGTCCGTCGTCAGAGTGGTACGATGTGGTATCCAGAAATCGTTTCGTCGTCCCTAAAAATCGCCGACGATTTTATTTCCCGGACGGTTTCCGATTGAATTTCCGATATTCGCGGCAACTCTAGGACCGTACACGCGCGAAACAAGTACACGTCGTAGTTACGAAAGTACATTACACACATAGACGTTACGTATTTCGGAAACGTAAAAACCGCGCGGTTAGTAGGGCCGAAGTCGTTCGAGGAAACAGAAACGTACCGTACGAAAGCCGGCGTGAAACGGTTTGTAAAACCGGCGCCGCGAAACGTAATTACTTAAATCGTGTTTTCGTAACAACAGGTGGACATAAATAATAATCGGAGGACGCGCGTTCCGGCCTGGTACGAGATTCGTCGTGATTGGTGGCACGTCGTCGACGGAGATCGCGTCCGGACCGGACTTGGCCCGGAACGCGTTGCCGACGAAAAATATCCTCGAATCGATCGTCGGACGGCCGGTGTTTGTACGCCAGTAACGTGGTGAACGGTAAAACGGCCGGTGCCGTTGCATATTCGACGTGTCCGTTTCGCGTCCACAATTGTCCCGGCGATTGGCCGAAAGTCTGACGACGTCGCGTCCGTCGTCCGCCCGTAACGTTTTCTATAAAATATATATATATATATATTGGTAACGGACGCGCGATTCGCAAACGTCGCAAAAGTAACGCGGTCCGCCGCAATCAGTATACGTTCTCCGTCCCGACGTACACGGACAAAGGTATTTCGGTTCGCCAGAGATTACTGACCGTCGTGTTAGAACGCGAAACGCGCGTACGCCACGGGCTACGACGATAGCCGGGCGCGTCTAATTTACGTTTTGAAAACCGTTGGACGCGTGTAATCGCGCGTCATGTGATTACCGGAATTATATTCGTCGGACGGGCCTCGAAATGCGTAGGTACTTTAGGGGCGATAATTTGCCGGCGTTCGTTTTTTTTTTTTCATATCCGGTACCGTAAATTCCGTTCGATCAGGGATCGTTTTTTCGTTACGACGGGCGGCGAAAATACTGTCGGACCGACGGTCAAATTTATCGCACGCGCGGAAAATGTCGCGCCCGTTATTCCGAACGGTGCCGGCGCGTCAATTGCGTAGCGAATCGCCCGGCGGGGACCACCGAATCCCGGCCGACCGAATGGAGCGCCGAAAGCGGCCGAGGAATGTCCACGTCGGATTTGCATCGGCCGAGGATGGCCGGCGATCCGCCGTAGATGGGTATCGCGTTTATATCGACCGTATATAGAGGTGAGACGGATCTCGCCATAATCGTTCTTCGGCCGGCGGTATTTAGACGTTACTCGGATTCTATTCTACGCGCGCGTGGAAAAAAATACGCCGAGATTTATACGTTTATAAATATATATATACGGATGTTCGTGCGACGAATGCCGCGGCGATCAATTTGTCGGACGGAATCCGTCGGCGGTAACTCGACGATTGTTTTTTTCGAATTGTTTCCATCGGTGACGACGCTAAGAAAGAGATTCGCGCGAAAAAAGCGGAAAGCGATCGGAAAACAATCAGGCCGTTTACGGACCGGCCGATACTATGCGTTCACGAAGCGCCGGGGCGTGGCGGATCCGCGGGGAAATGGAGAATGCCGGACTGGATTCTCCGGTTCGAGAGAATCGGTTACGATATTGTGTGTACGTCCACCCCGTTGCACGCCACGGTACATTCGAATTTGGCGAAAGAGACGCGTCAGCGATCTCGATTTTCGGGTACTCCGATCGAATTTCACCGCTGTCGGGTACATTCGGCGTAACGTCGGTCGATCGCACGGTGCTCCCCCCTTGCCCGTTATGGTACGTTAGTAAACGGTCTGTTAACGGAGGATGTCTACGACGAATACGTCCCCGCGAAAGCCAACGATACAAATCGTTCGCCGGTCCGAAAAAAATGGACGTACGTAACCGCGCGCTTCATTTTGGCGAACGCGCGCCCAACCAAATCCGAGGTTCGCGCCGACGGTTGTTTTACGGCGTTTCTCCGCAGGCGGCGAAAATTAGCCGGCCGAACGCGGGGCGCGCGTTCGGCCGACGCGCGTAATAATAATACGTATATAAATGTCGTACGCGTAAGTAACACCGGGAGCGTGCTGCCGGGCCCGGGGATCGGACAGATGGGATGAGCCGCATTATGTTCATGTAAATGAGTCCACCCCCTCAGCACGGGGCCGCCGTCGGGGAACGGGGAGGGTTAGGTGCGCTTGTTAATCCGAAATGAAACAGTAAAGGAAACAACAATATACGAACGCGAAACAAAAAAACAAAAAAAAATTTGTGAGAGAGATTCCGAAATCCGAAAACCGGTTACACCCGCCCGTACGTATTGTTTCGAACCGACGTTTAATAATAATAATTCTCCGGCTCGCTCGATTTTTTTTCACCGCGTTTTTGTTTCACCGTCCCATTGTTGGTCCCGCGCGCGCGCGCCGGTGCTCGATGATTATTATCGTCAGCGGGTGACCCCCGCCGGATCCCTTTGTGCCCATAGTGTTTACACATGAAAGGACAATAATTAACAAAAAAAAAAAAAAGAGGAAAAATCGAATTACCCCGAGGGATTGTTTTAAGTGCGCCCCCTCGTGTCCCGAGGGCTTATCTCCAGCATCTCCGGCCCTCGTACTCGACCGGGCGTACGAACGTTCGACGTTCGCGCGATTTGGACGAGACGACCGTCGCCCGATATACGTCCCGCATACGCCACGACACGTCGGCTACCACGCGTCCGAGACCCGCGGACGTTTCGCGTCCGTTTACCACACGTTCGATCGGTTCGCCGATCGTTCGTAACGCCTGTATAAGACGGCGGGATAGTCCCGTCCGTTTATCGGAAACCGTCGTTCGAAACGTACGCTCCGGTTCGTATTTTCGTATTCCGAATTTATTTCGTAATATTCGTTTTTTCGTTCACCGTCGGACGTACCTCGGGGACCCTTACCAATTGTCGCCAATCGACCGCCGGGTTCTTATACCGTTTAACGATTCGATTTATTGGCGCCGTTTCGTTTACGTAAACGCGATCCGTCCGGTTCCGGCTGGCGGTGGTCGCCCCGGGGTACTCGGTCGCGACGCTCGTCGACGAACGCGGGGGTTCGCGGTCCGTTTTTCGGCTGCCGTTCACGAGGCTCGTCCGAGGTCGTCGAGAAAAGCGGCGGTGACGCGCGTGAACCGCGTTTCATTATCGTCGGCCGACGGACGACGTGTCCGCGCGTTTCATCTCCGCGTCACAAAAAAAAACCGTTTTCTAAAACGTATTGTTTCGGTTCGCGCGCCCACGCGCCGCTGCCCGTTATCCAATCGACGTAACTACATCTTATTTTTAAAAAATTACACACGTATATTACGCGCGCGCGCGCGCGTGTACGCGTTTCTTTTTTAATGATCATTGTATATCGCTCCAAAAGCTTAACGTTTTATCTACTCGGTCCGATCGCAGTTGCGTACAAGTACCTACACACACACATATATAAAATACTACATACCTACGGGATTCATTTATTCATGAATCTCGGTTGTCTATCTCTATCGCGTGTCATTGTAATTTTAATTTCGTTATTTCTTTTTTTAAGTCTTTCGTTTATTTTATTTATTATTTTTTTTTTTTTTTTTAAACGCGCTCCTCGGTCGGTAGCCCTGCCGACTTATCTTTCTGTCAGATGTCATTCATTTGTTATGGTTAACATTGTTCGACCGAACGCCCGTTATTATTACTATTATTATTATTATTATCGTCGCCGTCGTCGGTTGTTGTTACACGTTACTTCGTCATTCTCGTCATTTACGCGTTTTGTTCGTTTCAAATACCAGCTCGCTATTTCGTTACTCGTACGAATTGTAGGTGTACACACGCGCCCGCGTATAATTACGCAGACATTTCGGACGTTTCTTCATTAGACGTGCGTGCGGGGAATATCGCCGTCGGACGGGGCGATATTTAGATGTTAAGCACGCGGCGATCGACCGTTTCGCGGTAATTTAATTGGCGCGTAAAAACCGCCGCCGCCGCCGAGCGAAATTAACGACCTACGGTATTAAACATTTTTTGTTTCTACCCGCTTACGGATACGGCGATAATTTAAGACACTTTTCCGAAGTAACGGTAGTTTGTTGTTTTTTCTTTCGTTCGTTTTACGAAAATACGATTTATAATAATTCGACTCGCGAATTAAACAATTCAACTTTTTCGGCTATAATCGTTTGGTTCCGACGAAAGCGAGAGAATTAAGCGTAAAATATCGCGCTATAAAAGTGATCTACGAGCGTATATATTTGGAGCGCGAGACAATATCGTTCAAAACACGTTTATACGTTTTACGAGTAAAAAAGTTTACGAACGAAAAATTGGCCGGTTTTCTTTCTCGTAATTTTCGCTCGTTATTTTTTAATCTAAAAAGTTTCCCGCTTTCGTGTATATATATATATATAACGAGTGTACTATTAGAAACGACTTTCCAAGATGGGAAGAGCCCGAAACGATAATGTCTCGCGCCGCGGACGTTTCGACGACGGCGCGAGGTTTTTACGTTCGGACGACCAAGTTTCGTCGGATCGTCGGTTATGTCGGTCGTCCCGGTAGCGGGCGAATCGGACGTATTATAATTCTCTGTTAACTATATAATGGTCGAAAAACGTTTCCTTTGTCGTCGTTTTTTTTTGTCGGAGAGGGGCGAGCCGACGCGTATTCCGTCGATTCGGTGACGCGCGTATTGGATTTCGGGTAAACCCGTTTTCGGTTGGCGATTACGAATTTCGTAACGTACACGTCGTACGACGTACGTAATTAGAGAACCCGAGTGTTATCGGCGGAAATACGGACGTCGCGCGGCCGGTTCGGTGGTCCGCTCGTAGGTATAAACGTCGCGGTGGTCGGAAATATCGTACGCCGGAGGTTGCCCCGGGGACGGTTGGATCGACGGCGTCGACGAATAACGTGTTTTCTTCGCCGGGATATGTTTACGGGTGCGCTCGATGGAAACCGGACGAAAAACCCGCGTAGACGTAATCCCGGCGCCCGGGTCCTCCGTTTTAAATTTCCCCGCGGTTTCCGTACAGCCGCCGTTGAACCCTGCGAACCCGTTTCGTTTTATTTCGACCTTGCCGGCCGTGTGCGCGGTACTTTCGCGTTGCGCGCCCCTATCCACCCACCCACCACCGAGTTCACCGTCCGTTTCGCGACACCGGCAAACGGCCCCCGGGCGAAATTAGTTACGGAACGCGCTCGGCCCGGTTGCCGAACGGCCGTATACGACTGTATTGGGTACGCGCGTACGACGCGTTTGTTTTGCGAAGGAAAGAACAGGCGACGTTTCGTTCCCGTAGGTGTTCAAAGGCCGTCGTTCGGCCGTAATCAATAGATTAAAAATTGTACGCGCGTAACTTTCCGGGTTGTTATCGACGCGTAGGGGGCGGATAGCTAAACAAATCTGATTCGGCGGGTTACATTATCGCGTTCGTTTCGTACTTAAACCCGAAAACGAATCCGTAACGTATTATTATTTCGGCGATCGAATTTCGATTTGAAGGGCCGCGAACAATCGATACATTGTACGCGCACGTACACGGGTTTTTTGTTTTCGACGAAATAATAATATTATGTAAATCGACGAAATAGGCGCGCGCGCGTTCGCATTATGTACGTATACGCTGTTTTCGGTCCACGCCCATTTGTCGACATTTTGTTCTTTGAACGCCTTTTATTCCGCGCGCGCGGCGATAATAATCAACCCGAACGTCGAGTTAATTCGTCGTAGAATACGAATCACATCTGTTCCACCGGACCCTTTGTTCCCATGTTCGTCCGTTTCCGGTCGCTGCTGACCCGCTAATTGCGTATGCGTGGTGTAGTACGTTCATTTCAGCCCGCGCGAAATCGTCGCAGTAATTCGATTTGGCCGGGACACGCGTTACGATTTCGCTACGAACGTTTTCACGCGCCCGTCGTCCGTGCGCCTGTTTTCGACGGCCTTTTGTCCTGGTCCCTGGTCCATATACGTACTATACTATCGTAGAGCTCAATTCTGGACATCCGTTCCTTTCACTCAGCCGTCAACGAAGTTTAACCGCTATTAATCCACTTCTGTCCCCGTACGTGGTTCGTTATCGTCCGTATTATTCCGGCTTGTTTCGATTTCACGCTTAGAACCGTAGACGCCGGTTAACCGACGGAGTGTTTTCCGGTCGCCAAACTAACCGGGGGACTATAAACCGTAGTCGTTCGGACAATTCAAACAGAACCAATACGAACCGCGGTAACCGTAACGGTCACCGAAAACCCGTCGCACCGAATGACCCCTTTTGGCGCGTCTCATTCAAAGGGCCGCCGGTTATGGCGTACGCGCGAACGAGAATCGCGCGAAAAACGGTTCGCGTTTTACGAAAAGCTCGGGCATTTTACCGACGCGAACCGTTCGTTTTGTCGAAATCGAAAGCCCGGCGACGTTGTCGGTATCGTACGACGTCGGCAAAATTCGATACGACGAATCGTTGAACGTACGCAACGTCTTCGTAGTCTTCGAATTTGTCGCGTCGATTACCAGTGTGGTATCACTGATAATAAATTACGCGACGGTTATGGTTCGAGATAACCGCGGTATCAATTACCAGGACGGAAAAATCGTGGATTCGCGTTCTCGTACTCCGGCGCGGTCGAGTCCGGTACGGTGACAAAGCGCGCGCGCGTGCCCGTAGCAATATATGTGTGTCCACGAACGCGCGTCCGTCCAACAGACGGTGGAAACGACGGAAAGCGAACGTTCGTCGACCAGTTGTAATATGGCGGGCCCGTTCCCGAGTCTGGATTTTCGTCGTTTGTTCGGCCAGTAACCGTCGTCGAACACGCTACATTTATTCGGTAGACTGTTCCGAACGGTCGTCGTGTTCGATCGGCAAAACCGACCAAGTTCGAACGTGTTCTCGATCGAAATTTGGAAATTCGTCTCGGTGGACGATTTCTCGGTCCATCGCCGGCGTAGTTCGGTACCCCCCCCCTCCGATTATTGTTGGCTCGTAATAGCCCGCGGCCAACGAAGACGTCAACTGCCCCGGCCTATAAATAGACTTCCCGGTATTAAATTTATAATTAAACAATCGTCGGGCGGCCGGTACGTCGTTCAGTTCTCATTAAGTAAAAAACTAGTTTTCTCGCCATCCCGTAATGTTTTATTCATGGGGAAAGAGTCGTCGACGTGAATTCCGCGTGTAGCTTTTTTTAGTCCAACACGATTTGTTCGCGTTGTCGAATAAAGTCGATTTCCTATTACAACAGCCGGATAAATAATACGTATATATATATATATATATATATACACGTGTTTCGACGGTATTTTCAGATTGTACTAATCGTGTTACGCGCGCATCTCGTTAATCGTAAAAAGTCGTCAAAACACGAGAACGTTTACGTGACTTCGATCGTTTTTTTTTTTATATAAATAATATATATATATATAAATACGCGCGTATCGGGCGATCGATATTTCCGTCTCGCCACATACACACACACACACAAATCGCGTACAACTATTATCGTCCGGGATGCGGGGTGGGGGAATTGGTTTGGCGAGGAAGTTAGTATTAAAATCGTCGATGTGGACGTCGTAAAACCCGAAGCGCGCACCGTCAACGCGAAACGCGACGTTTCGTTACGATTTTTAATTCGACTACCCGACGTATAATAAACGGAACGCGAATAAACACCCGCGGACGGACGGCCGAGGGGGGGGGTGGGGAGGAAGGTTAATAAAATCGTTTCGATATAATTTCCCGTTCGAGAGACGGGTTAAAAAATAAAGATTAATCGTCCGAACCCGGGACACACGAACGCCATTTGGTTTTTTCTTTTTTTTTTGCTTCTCGTCCGTACGGAAATTAATCCGCCGTACGCTCACAGCGGCGTGCGCGCATCGTACGTACGTACGTCGGACGAAACGGGCTCGTAATAGTATACGGTACGACGGGATAAGTGTGTATTGACAGATCGTCAAGGCCGGACGGTCCGGGGAATCTGCGCGCCCGTTGAACGGTTACACGACGTAAACGTACCAAGTTGGGGTGGGACGCGTAAAAAACCGCGACCGCGTTCGAACGGCCGTTTTTATATAAACGCGAAACGTTCGCCTACGCGCGGACCACCGGTTCACGTTTTCGGTTAGTTCGACCGCGCCGTCCGGCGCGTGTATATTGTAATCGCGCGAGTGTGTAATTCGAAGGCGATCGGGCCGTGCCGGGGAAGAAGTCTATTGGTAGTGTAGATTGAGGGGAAGGGATAGGACGATTTTAGGATCGTGTACGCGGTAAACGTATCGATTCGCGCGCAAACGTCCCCGGCAGGAATAAAATGACGGACGATACGGGCGCGTCGGGAAGAAGAGAAACCTCGAGCGGACCTCGGAACGTCCCTTTATTCGAAATGGCGCGACGCGGATACGGGAAATATCGATCGTCGTCGCGTTTCGTTATCTCGACCCGTTACGATTGCGTGTGGTCGTCGATCGGTCGAAATACGCGAAAACGATAAAAAAAAAACTCGCCGGTCGATAAAACGATACACGCGCCTAATACGAAATCGACCGACGTAACAATTATTCGACCGTACGCGTGAAAGCGGAGACGACGACGACGACGACGACGACGACACAATTGCCCCTCACCCATGCGCCGTTTGTTCCCGGGCGTCCGTAAATAAGTTTATATTTATTACGTAATGTCGCGCGGACCGATAGCGTATCGGGAACGTACGAACGTAGCGTGAAAATCGTACGGCGAATAGAACGCGCCCGATTAATCATCCGCGTCGCGCGCGTACAACAAACTCGCAGCGATATCGAACGCCCGGCGTTTAAGCTAATTTATCGACTTCGATCGACGAAAAAAAACCTATCGTCCGATCGAAGAGGAATATAATAAATAAACGCGCCCGCACACTACGGAATTACGCGTACGGTTTTTTTTTTTTTGATTAATGCCATTGTGCGTCCCGCGCTAAAAATCATTAACGAACTTCACCGTACGTGTCCGTCTGCTTCATCACCCACCCCCCCCAACCATCATCCCATCCGACCAATCCGTCTAACCTGCCGTACGTAACGTCCGCGTTTTTTATGAATCGAATGAAAAATTACGGAACGGAATACGGCCGTACCCGGCGCGTTTATTATAACGAACGCGGGCTGACCCGGGGCCCGAAGAAACGAATTGTGGCCGAGGCTGCGGTCGACGAATACACGCGTAATAATAATAATATACGACCGTTATCGAAATTATTCGTATAACGTACGCGGGACGTCGCCGCGGTAAATATCGTACGTAGCGATTACTCGGGAGCCGAAATTGGTCGGTGGTGCGAGTCCGTCACCTTTCCCGAACGACTGGTGCCCGCGGACGGTCGCGTTCCCGGGGACGCCGGAATCGCGCGCGTACAAAAGTCGTCTAATCGATTATCGCCGTACCCTAGTAATCCCTTCCTGCCTACCCCTTACACACACGCGCGCGCGTTTCGCTTTTCTCATACTCGACGCGGGTAATAGACACGAGGGACGACGTTACCGTAATTAATTGGATGGTCACCGGACCGTTTTCAGGCGGCCAAACGGTCGTCAATCGAAAACGATCCGATCGCGGCGAATTTCTCGCCGGCGTTACGTCCCTTAGCCGGATATTCGTCCGAACGGTCGGGCCAACGAATCCGCTAATTTACATACGAGATTACTCGCGCGCGTCCGTCGCGGAGGGCCGTAAAATATACGGGCTTCGGCGTGCGACAAAGGCGCGTTCGACGTAAAAACAACAGGTTTTTAACGTTATTTAATTAAATCGTTAAACACGTTTTTCGGGCGCGGGCCCGCGATACCATCGCGCCGGACGGCTATCGAATTACTCGAAATATTTCCGCCGGCTATTTCTTAAACGGACGCGGCCGCGTTTACGATTTTACTCGCCGGGCCCGTGAATATTGTGCACCGTTCTTCTTCACGACGTACGTCCGCGGGCTTACGGATAAACGAATATAGACCGTCCCGTTAGGCAACCCCTTCGCGTACCCCTACGAAATTTACCGTGTTCGGATTCGAATAGAAATGTAAACGCGCGACCGCCGCAATCGGTACGGTCGTGGCCACGGTATTGTGCAACGCGCGACGTCTAACAAACGCCGTTGGCCGTGCCGGCGGGCAGTCCGCGCGTAATATTTTTTTTTTTTTTTTTAAAATACGGGCGCGCCGCGTCGTCCGTCCCGCCGACGACGTCGTCGTCGTATCGCTCACGATTATTATTTGTCCCGTCGATTATAAATCTAACGTTTATTTTTTTATTTTATTTTTCATTAACCTGAGAGCGTATCATTCGAAAAAACGACGATAAAAAAAAAAAAAACGTTAGGATCATTGATTAGTTTCATTAATCAAAGTAAAACCGAATATTGTCCCGGAGATAACTATCGGCTCCCGCGGTGCGCCCGTCCGTCGAGTTTATTAATTCCTCGCGTTTATATATATATATATATATGTATACGCGCGCGCGTGTATATAGATAGATAGGTAGTAGGTAGGTATGTAGGTAGGTAGGTAGGTAGGTCCGTAGGGGGTTCCGCGGGATCGCTACAATCAGTCAAAACGTATTCTTTATATTTCGGGCCACCTCCTTGTTAAACACTCATTTACATTATCATTCAACTTCTGTCGATCTCTCGGACACCGTGCACACACACACACACACACGTGCGCGCGCGCGCGCACACACACACACACACACGCAAACACACACCGATTAATTCGATACGATCGTACCCGACGATCGCCGTTCGTATTATGTACGATAGACGTCCGGGAACGTCCGTACGTTTCCGAGACGGCGCGCGACACCGTGTACGCGCACGTGTATCGTTCAAAAACGAACGCGCCCGCTCATTTTCGATTTCACGGTGCGCGCGCGCACCACGTCCGGGACGGTCGTTCGGTTGGAACGCGCGTCGAGTTCGCACCGAATCGTTACAACCGGTTCGGCGGGAACATTTTCGCGACCACCGTTTTCAGCCGATCGCAAGGGGCCAAACGTCCACACGCGCACGCGCCACGTCGGCGGCCGTCGCGTGAACGGATGATACGGTTCCTCCGATGGACGGCGGGTAGGCCGCAACGGTTTCCTACGCCAATAAATCGTCGGCGAACGACAAATGGACAAAACTAACACAACGGCGGCGTACGAATCCGGACGGGAATTGGCGAATTTCGGAAACGGGCAAATTAGTCCGGAACGTACGAAAACCGTCCGTCGGTATTTCCTATAATACGTCGTTGTCCCGTCGGTTCGTCGCGTATCGGTGTCGTCCCCACCACGTCCGCCGGGACTGTCGCCGGTATTATCGAATTTTCGACCGCGCGTCGTTACCAAACCGTACACGATTTGAGGGGGTGCTCTCGCACGTTTCGTGCGCCATTTGACGCCGCGGTCCGAAAGTTCATAGCGGAACACGCCGTCGTCCCGAGAACGGTGCGTGGCCGCGTCCCCTGCCCTGGCCAACCCGTCTTCGGACGTACGAATCGTGTGGGTCGAGGGACCGCGTCCGGCCGACGACCGTCGTTTCGGGTACACCGAAAACCGTCCCGACGAACGAGTCACTTTCGGCCCGTTCGTTAGCGACGTTTTTCGTCGGCCGGTTTATTTTCGACGTTCGCGTGCCGATTTCGGACGTCGTCGTACGGTTATTACGGTATTGTCCACCGAGCGCGTAAAAACTCGCGCCCGTGTTCGTGTCCGTCCGCGACGTCGTTTCGTATTATATTACCCGTCGTCGTATTATTCGAATACGTCCGGTCTGTTGTACGCGCGGAAAATTTCTCGACGAAATCGAGTGTGTCCAGTCGTTTATATAAAACGTACCGTCGTTTTATTTGTATTTCGTGTAACAAACTTCGCTCGTGTACGGTTGGCTACGTAGTCCGCGTTGCGATCTTTCGGGTCTCGCGCGTAAGTCGTGTCTGCAAATATTACGCGCCGCGGACGCGGCTATGGTGTGTGCGAGGTAGGGGGTCGATTTTCGAAATGAAAACCGGCGGATTACGTACACGGCGTCGACGTTGTCGGAAATTGTAAGTGCCGTTCACGCCTATGCGCTATTACGGGGACGAATATTCGAGTAATAACGCGGTCGCGCTATTAGTTCGTTTTATTTACCGACGTCTTAACGCTAAATATGTCTTCGCCGTAGCGTACTTAAATGTGTGCGTGTACGTGAACGCGCGTTCGTTGGCGCGCCGTCGAGAGGTTATTTTTCGTGAAATTACGAATATAATTAAAACGATAAAAACGTATATATATTATAAACGCCACTCTTTAAGTACCTACTTACCGAGGAAACGGGTTTTTTTTTGTTTTGTTTTTTTGTAAACGCTAAAATATGGTCGGAACGAATCTTAAAAAACGAGTTAATAACCGATAATCTAAAAACGCGGCGAGTATTTATATTTTATAATTAAATCGAACTATGTAGGTAGTAATTATTGTTTTATAGCTACGTGGATTTTGTTTCTTAAACGTATTTCCATTTTCGAAAGCCATTAAGTTTTCCTACTATAAATGGCATTGTGTCGGACACACGGGCTCGTCTTATTTTATTCACTCGTTAACGTTTCCGTTTTAATGAAAATTATTATTATTATTATTACGCCACTACTCCGTGCGGGTAAATATAGACGGCGCGGAGGCTATTATTATCGATCGCGGCAGAAATTCGACGCGGTACGCGTGGACTCGACACAGTTATCCGCCACTACTCTAAATCGTTTTAGCGTCTTACTACCGAACGGATTATTCGTTCTTACCGACACGGTCGTTTCGCCCTTTAACGAAACAGACCGAATAACTAAATAGATCGGCCCGAACGGATCAACGGTGGCCCGCCGACTCGATACGGCGACGTATTTTTGAACGATCGCTATCGTTCCGGTACCGGTACTTTGGTATCGACCGATACCGACGGTTACGCGATACGGTTAATATTATTATCGACGTACGGATTCGGCCGACCGAAATTTTAGTAATTAAATAAAAGTAACGAACGAGTAAATAAAGGAACGTTTTTGGCGATAAAAAGCGGTAACGATAGTCGGATATCTAAGGCGGTTAACCGTTCAGTCGAGGCACTCGCATCTAAATGAATTCCCAGCATCCCTCCGGCGTAGTTTTCGTATATATTATTTGGTCAAACGCTCCGGGGCCGGCCAGAGGTTTTGCGGGCGCCGCGACTAATCAATTCCGGACTCTCTTCTCTTACACTCGATCGGTTGACACGCGCATACTACTCAAGTAGTATACCGGTACTTAAGCTCGACCCGCGTGCGAATATAAAAAAAAAACCCGCGAAATTTGGTTCGATTAAAAAATCCTTCGTTAGTCGCAGAAAAAATTCGAAACGTTTTCGCGTACTAATTATTTTACAGTCATCACCGTCAGCTCTATCGTCCCCTTTTTGGCATCCCCATAGGGAAAAAAACGTATTGATAACATCGTCCAAGACGGTATGATCGGCAAAAGTTCGGGCTCCGCCGCGAACACTACCGAGTTCCCGTCATAATCCCGTCAGATAAACGTCATAAACGCGGCAATTGACTAGAAAACCGTCGTTTTCGCGACAGGGTCCGGACTGACGGACCCTGGAGAGCTATGCCTCAACCTGTCCATCGGCCATCGCGCGGAAAATGGCGCGAAAAATTTCGGTTTACCGTCCAGCGAGTGTTGCGGGGAACAAAAGGAACGGAAATTCGCTTCAAACGTGCCGATTTGACGCGTGGTCCAATCGAACGTAATGTGTTTAGCGAACGGAACCGGTTTAATTATTACGTTTTTTCTTTTTTCTTTCGACCGAACGATTACGTTATATTATTATTATTGTATATTAACGATTATAAACGTAACCGTTACGTATTATTAAACGGGCAACGTCGCGTTGACGTCAACGCGGCGGTTGTGAAACGTTCGGCCGGTAACAAATAAAAGGGGAAAAACGCGTTCCGTCGGACAAAAGTCAATTTTTAATATGGAAACGGGCGCGCGTACAAATGCCATACGCGACCGAAAGTGCGTTACGCGCGGTGACGTTCGCTACGCCGGACGGAACGACAAAAAAAACCAACGACGATCTATCGACCCGACGCGCGAGTAAAATTGAATAATCGCCGTACACGCGTACATGTTTCGAAACTGATAAGCGCGCCGATATCGAACGGAATATATAAATATATTTTCGACGAAATATTCAACGTCGCGCTGCCGCGCGCGTAAATATAAACGAGATTTCGTCAATCGGAGAGATCGCGTCGGCCCGAACACTGGAGAGACAAAAACGACCTTATAACGGTTGTTAATAAACGACAGAACGAAATTCGTTTTCTTTCAATGGACTATTGCTGTCACACACACACACACACACACACGTGCGTCGATAGGAATCGAATATCGAATTTCGTTACAATCTCTAATGTACACGCGCAGTCGACCAGTATTGTTACGGTTACATGTTCGAGTAGTAAGTACGGCGGGTAACACAGTTAACGACGGTGTCTGGTCGTATTTTTCACGTCGATTCAAGGTACGGTCACGTGGAAATACCATCGAAAATGTTCCGTCGAGACGCCGGCGAAAACAAAACGGAAAATCGCCAATAAAAAACTACCGTAGCGACAATAACCGACGAAATATCGAGAGCCTAATCTGAAAAACGGCTCTCGAAACGTAACGAACGATTTTGACGGCGCGAAAAACGAAATCGAAACGTCGGCGCGAACCTGTTGGTTTTCGACGCGTCGGCCGTGTAACGTGTAAATCCGAATTCCCGATTGGGATACGTCCGGGACGGCATTGGGTACGGCGACGATATCGTTTATTTGGTACGCGAAAATGACGAATCGATCGTCGTCGATTTTCGCGTATCGTATCGGGCCGCGTGGAAACGAAATGGTTCGGTGGATACGTTTACCGCGGCGGACGATCGTCGAAAAACGGCGACACTCCGATGCCCGGTATTACGACGTCGTAATAATTCGTATAAAGCCGACGAACGCTTTTTCTCGCGGCAGTATTGGCGTATTCCGACGGATTATGGCCCGCAACGTCGACGGTCGTCGTGGCCGGAGTTTACACGGCCAAGGGTGGTGGCTACCCTACCCCCATGGCCGCCGTCCGTGAAAAATTCGTCGTAACCGAAAATCGCGCGTGACGCGTTACGATTAACTTTTCGGGCGCGTAATTTGATCGCGGGTGACGGGGGGGGACCTTTACACCGTACGCGACGGTGTAAAACGTGGCCGATCGAGCGTTCGGCTCGGGATGGCCGCTGTAACGTTTCGGGTTATTTCCGTCGTATTCCGTTGTTGGCCCGTACGTAATAATCGTACGAGGTTAACCTAACCGTCGAACACGTACACACGTACGGAGCGTACGACGCTCGTCGTTGCCACTGCGATAGGTAGACGGAAAGCGTTACGATCGTCCGCCGGTGTAGTAATCGTAAAAAAACCGTGGGCACGGGGAGGGGAGAAATCGCGGGATTTATTACGAAAAAACGCGCGCGTACCTCTCCGCCACCGTATAACGTACCGTATTTATGTTGTTACGATCGTTTGTAGAGCCGAACGTACGCGACGCGGTTAGCGGCGTCCCGGCCGGAAAATGGCTCGCTGTAAACAACGGGACGGTGTACGTTTAGCGCGGTTACGGCGCACACGTCCGGCGTGACGGCGAAAAATGCTCGCATTTTTTTCCCGCCAGATACGTTCCGTCGTTCGGGAACGTCGCGTGCGTTCCGGACATTTGTATATAAAAAACCCGAAAAAAAATCGTACGAACCCTCTTAACGTCGATAACAATAAAATAACGAAACTCGGGTTTTTTTCCCTCTCTCCCTCCTCACGCGCGCATACATACACACACACACACACACACACACACACCACCGACACATCGGCACCACGCGACTCTCTCACACGGGCGTACGACGATAATAACTTCGGTGCCGAATGCCGCCCACGTAATTGCGACCGCCTTTGTCTAGTTTTCGGCGGAATTCTAATGAATTTCCGTCGCCGCGGTCACGATATCGCCGGAGACTCGCATACAACGGGCATACTACAAAAATCATACGTCCTCGTCGTCGAATCGAGTTTTTTTTGTTTTATCGCGACCACCGACGTACCTGTTTGCATACGTCGCTCGTAGTTCGGTCGTGTTTTCCTCGTTTCTTTTTGTACTCGCCGAAGCAGTTTACAACGCGTGTTCGCCGTCGATTTTTATTGAAAATAATTAAAAAATTGATTTTTATTTTTTTTTATTGAAACCGTATCCGCGATCTCGGCAATCGCGAATACGATTCCGGTAAACAATAATATTATCGCGGCTGAGCGCACTAATCTACACATACACACACACACACACCCGCGTACGGACAAAAACAATTTTGAAATAATTATAGACAATGGATGATATACCGGTTTGGATGGATTCGACGTGGTAACCGTTTCGCGTTATAATTACGGGTAATGTCGAACGCGCGCGCGAGCTTTACACCGTTTCGTAATTGGGTCAAGTAGAAAATCGACGGCCGGGAAACCGAAGCGATAAACGTTACCGTAACATTTTTTTTAACGCGTAAACAATACACAAATCGACGGGCGCGGCCACGAGCTTCCCCGTAATTAAGTCGCAATTATTAAACGATATCGCGTCTTCGTGCCGGCGTTATTACGACCGAACCGTTTGGAAATTACGAGGTCGCCATATCAGGGGGTTTCGAGGGCGATAAATCGATCTAGCTAGGTTTTATTTTAAGAAAACGTTTTATCCGTGTTTTAAGGAAAAGAAATAAATTTATTATTAAATAATTTATTTAGAATTTATTTAAATTTATTTCTCTTCCTGCATACTAAATTTCATGAAAATCCTCGGAGCCGTTTCCGAGATTCAGATTATATATATAATAAACAAGAATTTTAAAGGTATAAGATTATACATTATTACTTATTTATTTTATTACTCGAGCTATACGAATATACAATTGAACTAGGTAAATAATATCGTACGAGAATAAAAAAAAAAATAAACTTCGTTTATTAATTAAACGTTAACGAAAATAATAATATTTCGACGCGATATAAACAATACGTAAACAATACAAATAT
>JAIPRN010002815.1:0-26547 GCA_025469175.1 Geopemphigus sp. TES_GeoC_2020 | reverse complement strand
GGCGGCTTTTGTTTTTTTTTTTTTTTTTTGAAGTCGCCTCGGCTCGGAACCCGCACTTTCGGCGTATTTCGCCCGGGGCCTCGGATATCATAAAAACCCGGCACTGTGTCTATCTGTCCAATCGGTTCGTGATTGTGGCCGTTGGATCCGTATCGGTTATAAAATAATTGCCGTTTTAAAAAGGAACCGCCGTTGACGGAGATCCGACAACAACGTTAAACAGCACGGAATGTTTCGAATGGTTTCGAGCTATGGCGAACCGTCGTTACTTTTAATACGCGGCCTTATGTAGTAATTATTATTTATTAATAGAAGCTTACGATAAACGTCTAACGCGTACAATAATTATTAACGTACGTGTATGTAGTTTTCCCCGTATATCGGTAATTGGACGCGTATTAATAACGGTTTTTTTTTTTTTTTAGAATAATTTCTATCGACATTACGGATTCGAAGATACATTGGCGTAGACAACATCTCGGGACGTGCCTATTTATTACGGGTCCCTGTGGATTCACGTCCTTACTCCGTAGCGTGTTCATTACGCTAATATACGCTATCCGCTCCGAAAACGTCGTTGGTGTTTAACGTACGGAAACCGGCCCGCTCGTACGATACCATACCTAAACGCTTCCGTAACGCGTATAATAAATGGCCGTGAAAACGATTTATTCCGTTAAACATTTCGTTCGTCCGACGAATGCCGTTGGTGGCGCGAACGATTTCGCCGTTGTTCGTCCAATAATTTTGGTTTGGTAATTTTCGTCGGCTACGTCCGTTCAACACCACGGAAACATCCGTCCGCCGACTTTCCGCGTTAATCGTTATCGTTTACGAACCCGAATCAATTTCCCGTTTCCCATTTTCGTGTACACCCCAATTATACGTCTCTACGCGGCTCCCCCCCCGCCCGCGGGGCGTTATATATTATTATTATTTATTATTTGTTATAATTGTTATTTGTTATTTGTTATACGTAACAATAACGGCGTGTTTTATTAAGACCGAGTAATATTTTGCAATATTCGCCGTGCATTACGGACGCGGTCCAACGACAGGCGACTATTGAATAAAATTATAGTACATTAGCCGAACGATATAATAAAAAACGCCCGAGGCAATTATTTCCTTTTAAAATAATAAACATATGTACGGGCGCTGAAGTTCAACATATAACAACGCCGACATATTTAAACAATATTCGAGTTCAAAACGTCCGACTGCTGCTGCTGTAAAGTCCAAATATCGATCAATAATTTTTGTACTTGGGATTTTTCGAATCTAATTTTTCGCGCAATCGCTATCACGCCTTCGGCGTAAAGGTCAAAAACGCTTTTACGATATTCGTAATTTTATCGGCAATTTTGTTCCCGTGACCTTAAGCGAAGCGTGTACTTTTTAAATAAAACCCGTGAAAACCGACGATTATGAAATAAGTTCGAAATACAAATGATCGTCAATCATTAATTACGTCGCTACAAAATTAATAATAATAGTGGCCTGGCGATAAATTAAACAATATTAGGTACCGTAAATACATAATGTACTATGTTCGCTCTCTGTTACACGCGCACATAATTCTCTTTTTATATATATATTCGTTTAACGTCAACTTAAATTATTTTTAATAAAACAATCTATTAAACGGATCGCACAGGGTTTCGGCCAATTCAAATTAATTGATTCGTTCAATTTTGTTTGTTTCTGGTGACAGATAATATCTTCGACGTCGCGTTCGTTTAAGCCTTTTGAGTAACGACAATCGTTAAGTACGTTGTAACGATTTTTTATAAAGCTAAGAACAAGGTAATTAGCCTTTATTCTCCGATCGAAAATTACAAAATGTCGTGTATATATTATAACGACGGCCAGTTAGAATATAAATAAACGAGCGGCGTACAAAAAGTAACCGTTCGTCGCCAAACATTTTTCGATTTTATTCGACATTCGATCGACGTTATTGCTTCGTTAGTTTCGAATGACGACGTTTCGTGGTTGTATACTCGCATATACCTCATAATTGGCGTATACTATTATTATATAACGCGCGCGTTAATGCTACGTTGGTATCATAGGTTCCAAATATACAGATAATTTACAAAAACGAAAAGAAAACGCGGAATAATTGTGATTAATTAACGGTACAATATTGTTATCGGGCCATTCATATTTGATTAACGATTATCTACTAATTAAGGAATATGCGTTCGATATATTACGATAACGGACATATATTTGTTTTATTTACGCGTCCATACGTCTTCGTTCGGGTTTTTCGAACCTAATACGTTTTAATTATAACGTATTGAACGTTTAATATTGTAACGTTCAGGCTTAAAATAACGTAAAAACGTTTGTAAAATCTCTGCCTAAACAGAAATGTGTAATGTACGCGCCATTATGGACGGAGCGAATTTTCGTTTTTTTTAGGAATAATAGCCTATATGAAATTTGTGTGCGCGTCAATTTCGAAAACTATTCCGCGAGTTTAGCGAAAGTTACGTACCCGTGGATCGTCCCCGGGCTATTTTTCATTCTATTACGCCGTATTCGGACAAACATACGTAAAAAAATAGCGTCGATAACCAATTATAGGGACAAATATTTTCAAAAATAAATAAAATCCCCTTAAGGTTGATAGCGATAATTCGGACACGTTTTTATTATTATTTACGTTTAACATCTTCCAAATATGTTCAAGTATTGATACGCGAATTGAAGTATTAAGTAATAGTAAAAAAACTTAAAATTACGGAAAAGTATTAATCCGACGAAATACATCGGTAGTAAATTATAATTAGATAAATCTGCGATTACGCTTAAATATTTTTAAACAATATATTGTATATGTATATATATACTATAGGCAAAGGGCATTGGCCCACCAATTTTCCGGTTTCCCGCCAGTCCAGTCCACCAGCGGAGCTAGAACTATTTGTGTGAACGTACCGCGAGTGTGGGCGTGCGGAGACCTTGACGCGTGTTTTAACGTTGCGCAAACGTAAGTTAAATCTTTCGTTCGGCACGTTTTTAAATAACCAAAACAGTTAACGTAAACGTTGTTATGGCTTGTGACCTACAGCCCATATAATATAATATTTACTATTTATGTATAGTTGAACGGCCTAACAACGATCTGCTAAAACCTCGCGAGCACGATACGAGCGGCAACTGGTTCTGTATACTTAGACGGATCGTGAAAAAAAAAAAGGAACGTTCCGCCGCGTATTTAATATTTATCCAACGTTTTTCGAACAATATGAATAACACATGTAGGCATATAATAATAATCGTACGGCCGCGGTCTGCGAGTAATTACGATGTTACGCATTTTTGACGAACGAAATTTGTATTCGTACGGTACATAAAGCGCTCTCACGAATCGCGTTTAATATTGGAAAAAACCGGCGACGAAAGTCGTGAAACGATTTCTCCCCTTCGCCCGTAGTATAGAAGGTATCGTCGTCGTTTTTCGTTTTAGCGCCCGCGATACCGTAATTTAACGGTTAAATTATTACGTTCGTTTTTTTCCCCCCGTTCCTTTTATTATTATTTCGTCGACTTTTATTCGACGTTCGTTTCCGAAACGACAAATAGTTATCGCAATCCGTACGTGGCGGTCATTGTTGTTGTTATTATTATTGTATTCGTGGAGCGGGCACGAATCGAAATAGTCGCCGGTAATGCCCGCGTATAGTTACGACGAATAAAAAAAACGTACGTGTTTCCACACGTTTTTTGGCTAAGCGCGACCGGTACACACAACGAGCAAATACGACGAAACCGCTGTTGTAGACTAGATTATTGTATACGCGTGCCGATATCGATTCGTTAGTAGCCGCTTGGCTTCAGCGCCGAAACGCCCAATAAATAATAATCGCAGATAACGCGCGATATCCCGTTACACGAAATACAATAATACTAACCTACGGCGTACGTTATAATGCAAGTTTCGGTGAGCTGGTCAACGTTTCCGTAACGCAAGCTACGTGGTTACGATTGTACCGGCCGTTTTGTAATGGACCGGCCGACAACGATTATGATAACCGCGTTTTCAGCGGAACAGTAACGGTTAAAAATAAACGATTTAATAATAGCTCGTGGAATACCGATAACCGATGTAGAAGTGGGAAGGGTGCCCAAATATCGATAAAGAACCCCCATAAGCCACAGAGCTGAGCAATCAATTATCGCGGTTACAAATTGATAGATTACGCGTACGTATATTCTTATATTTGTGGCCGTCTTTTTTTCCGACGGTATTAAAAACAAAATTTAATTACTTAAAACTGCGTTCGTTACGTATTCATGTTTTAACTCTATTCAGATAACGCGATATCCGTTCGGTTCCGTTAATTACCTACGAGTCGTGATTCAGTTCTACGTACGACTACGCGAGCGCGAAAAACGCGACGACTTATTTTATCCAATCGACCGTTTCATGTTTCACCGTAAACATAAAAAGGAACGCGATCGATTAAACGGTAAATGTACGAAACGTTAAACGATTGATACGATATTAGAAAGTATTGAACGCTATAATTTGTCGTCCTTTTTTTGGACTTTTTTTATACCGACTTATAAATAAAGTGGATACAAAAGTCGTAAATTATTGTAAAGACTGCTTACGTTTTGTTTTTTTTTACGTTATGATATTCGAATATGTTAGGACAGTGGCGTACTTAGATCTGAATTTCTCTGTGGAGGGAGGGGTTAATTTTTAAATAAATAAATCGGACGACCCTAACGAAACAGGACACATTATAAACTTTAATAATTCATTTTTAACGAACTCGTTATATTATAACGTGTATCGAAGTTAATAAATATTTTAGTTTATCGTTATTATTGAATAAAAATATACGTCTCGTAAGAAATTAACTTTTCCTAAAAAATTTCGGAGACGGGGGGACGTTTGTCCCCAAAACCTTTCCCCTGTTAGTACGCCACTGTGTTAGGACGTTATTAGATATATTTGTGCCGTTTCAACGTCGTATTTCAAACCTGTACGATTTCGTATTATTTCGCGTAATTTTTTTGAATTTATTACCCGTTCATCTTAAAAGATTACGACTAAAAACTCTCGGCACCGCACGATTATTAGTGAAATACGTCGTATTCAAAAATATGCACGTTCGCTTTTGAACGAAAATGCATTATCCGTTAACGAGATTATCATATTTCGTTGTCCTTGATCAATAGCGTGTATAGGATATTATGTACGTTAATCACGAAACATTATCTGATAAATTAATTTCCAAAGAATTGTCGATATCGTTGTTATTATTCGGTTTATCGTTATTTTTGATATTCGATATTGTTTTTCGAATCGCGTTCGTTTGTTGAAACACATTCGGGAATCATTAATTACGATTCGTCGTACGTCCAACCGAATAAAAATACACGAACGACAAACGTCGTCCGTTACGCAGTTACGTAGTTGGGAACGTGTTACGATATTGTGGACAATTAGAGTCACGTGTGGGCATATTGGGTTATTCAAAGCGTTTCAGACGGTTCGACACTGTTAACAATTTATCGTCTAACGACTCGTGTTATATCGCGCTCGAGAAATTGGTTAAGTAAATACATATAAATATATATATATATTACGACGCGTAGACGCTGAATATTTGTTAAGGTGTGTCCCTACGCTATAGAACCAAAGCAATCGACGAAGGAGGCACACGTAAACGAATGTTGAGAATCGGTGTGGACGACGTTCTCCCGAAGCCATTCGAATACGGATTATCGATGTATATATATACGTATGTGTGTATGTGTGTGTGTGTGTGTGTTTGTCGTAGTAAATGTCAAAAATAATTTGTATATTTTTGGACGAGTTTGGTTATCATATTACGCATTTGGTTGGCGTTTTGGTTTTTTTCGAGTAATATTTTATACTTTTATACCGTTTTCGTTTTTTTATAAATACGTTTCGATCCGCGATCGATAAACGACGACGACGACGCGCGCCATAAAACGAGTCCAAATGAAAACGATCTGTGTGAACGCGAGCTACCGACGTTTTAAAATTGATTCGTTTTCAGCGGGGACGCCTTTGATCGAATTCGGTTCCACAGTTCTACGCATCTTTTGACCGGCATTTAAAGAACGACGCTAAATCGTCAAAATTGTTAGATTACCACGTTTAAACAAGCCCGTTGCGTGACACGGAATAAATCGAAAGTTTCGCGTAATTATGTAGTATATTGTCCGCGCGATTAGTTTGAATACCGCGATTTAATAGACGCGCGTTAAATTAGAATTATGTTAAAGTAGTCGGGAAAATCGAAGGAAAACTAATGGTGGCGGATATTGTAGATATCGACTGCAGTGAATTACTTGGACAGAGATCTTTTAGTATTGTATTATTACTTCGAACGCGATAGCGACGATAAATCATTGTAGTCAAAAAACGATTCCGAACGACGCGTGCAGTCAATTTATAATTTATGTATACGATAAATCTTATCGGAACTTTCTATATGTCTAAGTTTACATTACGTTTCAAGCCGTTTTGAAAAATACGAAAATTGCTCGTGTTTCGAACTTTAATTTCGACAATTTCGCCTATAATTGTTCGCGATATTTATATTCGTGTTGTTTTTAGTTAAACGTACGAAAACTACTGGAAACGTCTAAAACCGCGTGCACTGAACTACCAACTAGGAACGATTTGTTGGTAGAATGTGAATATCATCTGAGCATGGCTACACGAAAACACGCTAACGTACAAAATTAACAAATACACATACACGCGCCATTATAAAAATAATACGCGCTTCGGAATTAAAGAGTCGCGTGAATATTATCGGAAATAATAATAATTTATTAAACGAAACACAAAAAATGTGTGCTCCCCGATTGTTTGGTCAGCAAAATAATAAGTAACGTTTGTACAGCTCTAAAACGAGTTTATGGCCTATAGACGAATTATCGTAAATTATTTATCGATTATGTAAAGGGACAATATTCCAGTTTGCAAATGATAGGCGATGATTCGTGACAAACGATTTACAAATACTGAACGTTGTCCCGTTTGTATCGCGAAGTTCATTTATTACATTATGTAAACAGTAGGTCTGAACGACGAGATGTTTGTCAGTATTCGGAATAGAAATAAGATAATTATAAAATTCTCGATACCCGGCGTTGCCGCCCGAATATTGGGAATAGATTTTATTTATTATTAGTGATTTAAGATCCGCTTTGGATACAATCAACCAGTTTGACCAATATCCGTCCAGTGTGGGTTTACAAGATAGTGCAAAAAGGTATTTTCTAAACGAATCGATATAAAAACGTAATTTTTTTTTACGAATACGGTTAACAGTTTAAGTATTCTCAGATTTCTGTGAAGTTTCGAATTGGTAATGGTCATGTGGCTTATGTTAGTAGACAGGCCCCGAATAATACGGATTTCATAATTTAGCCGAGTTGAAATTTATAATTTGATATACGCCAAATTAGGTAATTCGCCGACGCCTATTTGTCGTTAACCGGTAGCTTCGAAAAGGAAATTTGTTTTAGATTTGTGTTATTACGACGTTGCGCGTGTTTGTTTTTCTTTTCTTTCGATTCGCTCGATTAATACGTCAAATATTAAAATTGTACTGTTCTTTTTTAAACAAAACGTCCAACCGGCAATTAGCCAGCCCGCATTTACATTTTGGCCATGAACTGTGTGAAATGCGAAGACGTTGAAACGTATACGATATTGCTTTCGTTTTTAAGCGAGGTAGTCTCGATTTAATCGTTTACCTATTTATGAGATTTGGGAATTTAATTTGAAGGCAACTTTGTTTAGTTCGACCGCGGAATTTTCGTAATTGTTGTTGGTTTCCGCTCGTTGATTTCGATAAGCCTATCAGGTAAATCATATCGAAGTGGCGTTAAATTGTTCGAGAAGCTAATAAAGCAATTGACCCATTAACGAAATGAAATCAACATACATTCCGAGTTTGTATATTACGTATTGTGAGCAAAGACCAAGTACAAAAATGCCGGACGTATCACTTCCCAAGACTACGTTGATTAGGAAATAATTCGAAAAACTCGAGTTCGGTTTGGCTGCCAGAGTTTGGTCGCTACGGTACGATTTATTTACCGAAAAAATGTAAACCGTTCGTTTTCGGGAAGCGTACAAATGTATAAATTTTTAAGGCGAGGGTGGGGAGGGGGGACGGAAGAATGATATATATTTTCTCGCTTTTTATAAGTACCATCGTATTACGCGTGCGTATAATAGAATACGAGAAAATGAAATCGAACTGTCCGCCAATGGTACGGCGTCCACAGAATAATTTTGTGGCCGCATAAATCGGGACGAAAAAACCGTCATTCGGTGAAAATATTGAACGAACGATATAAAAGGTAAAATAACGGGCAAAATAAAAAGGACGTCGCGTAACGGTGTAGGTCCCGTAAACGATTATTGGACGGGCAACCGAAATGACAAACGAGGAAGAAATGTTGCGGCGGCAGTATCAGACGATTTTATTACGAAGTCGTCGCCATTCCCTCGGGGATTTTTCACGCTCCCGGTCGGGCGCAGGAAGTGCCGAGACGCTAGCGAACTTTGTAGTTTCGTAGTTTTCCGAGGTTTTTGTTTTTGTTTTTTTTTGTTTTTTGGTAAGTAATACGTAATACGAATCTACACGACGCGATGTTGTGGTAACAACATTCGTAGATGTAAATTTGTAACTTTGTCGGGCGCTACAGCGATCGGTAAAAATTACGAAATAAAACGAAGGTAATCAAACTAAATATAGTCTAATGTTACTAACCTAACCTATAGACCAACCTAACGAGTGGATCGTTTGAACGGTTGTTCTTTTCGAACACAATATACCTCGAAGTATTTGAAATCCGGAATATTGGTACTTGGTTCACTATGTCGTACGTACACAAATTGTAGATCAACGACTCGACGATTATTCAATTAGATTCGAACATGTCACGATCGAAATTTTCTTATATTTCCACGCCTTAAAACGTAAAATTACCGCGCAACTAACGGGTTGTTTACATAGACAAATTATTTAGTCGCTTGTTATTTGTTCGAACAAACGCGCCTTGTTTAGGCATTTAAAGGACACGTGGTCAAGATATTTCTGAACGTGGTTTTGTAGAGAACACGTCTAAACTATAACTATAACGCGAACAATTGACGAAAACGTTCAATCCCCGAAACGTCATTTTTAGACTCCGAATAATTTTAGTAGAAATTCGAAAATCGGTTCCGCTAAATGTCGGCGTAACGCCATCCCGTCCATTTTGTCGCAATTGTTATCGGCGCGAGTTGTACACGAATTTCGTGAAATGACGCGACGCTTTTCAAGCGCGTCTTCGAACCGTAAAATTGTAAACGAAAAAACAATATTACCACCAACGCATTGCTCGCGTCGTTCGAAAGTTCAAAAAAAAAAAGAAGCTATTTAAACGCTTCGATCCACCGATGTAGATTCGTCTTTCCATTATTGTGCTATTATTACTGTCGAAATAATAATAAACCAACTTTACTATTTGTCCCACCATCAGATATATATATCTAAATTCTATATCAAAACGTATATTACAAATATAATTAAACGCAAAAAGAACGCTTTGTTATATTAATATAGTAAATAAAATAGCCGTATAATTCGTTGGCGATCTCGGTTGCAGTCAATCACTGTTTCGAGTTTTTGGGAGGAGAATCAGACGTCCGTAACAATACCGGCTTAAAATTGTCTAAATAAAGCGATATAACAAGAATTTTTTCGCCATTTTAATTTCTCTTTAATATATCCATATGGAAGAATTAGAGGCGAGACCGACATTTTCGGAATTTACGTTCGATTATGATTCTATACAAAAGGCATAAACGAAAGCAGTATACGTAACGTAAATTAATAATACGCGATATTACAAAATAACAACCAAAAAACTTCGGTTTTATTAGAATTACTTATTATTATTAATTTATTGTTATCGTTATTACAGTTATTATTATTATCGTTATTATTATTATTGTTGTTAATATTATTAATAAATTCTAATGTACGCGTTACGGTGAAATAATCAAGGAATATAGTTAAACGATAATTAATAACTATTTGACGCGATTTAAACTCATGGCGCAACGTCGTACATAAAACTTTTATCCGTTATGTGATATCAGGCATATGTCCCGAGTACGTGACAGTTGGGATCTCTAAATGTACTCTCTCGTCGTCAGTTTATTTTTGTTTATTTGTTTTGACAGTATCGTTTATGTTCAATTACAACATTTAAAAAGTTACCTCCGTCACGAGAAATTTTCTTTTTCGTTTAATTTTAAACGATCTTCTCGACGTTCGGCTCATATATATATATATATAGTAAAACTTCGTTATAACGCTTTCGTGGGGTCCAGAGACGAAGAGCGTTGTAACCGAGAAAGCGCTATTTCCGGCTAATCGTAAAACTACTAATAAAGAAATCAAATTTATTTTAACGCTTAATCGAAGTATTCGTAATATCACCGGTTTTATAGAAAATGCATAGAAAGGTTCGGTAGGAGCGGTTACGCGAATCTCTCCCCAATTGGATCGTTCGTAATTATTTACCGAACAAACGCGAGTCGTGAACAACGTAATTATTACCTCGAAAAAGAAGAAAACAAAAGTGTCAGAGCGTTTTAACCGGTATATGAGAACGTTATAACCAGGTAATCGTTATAAACTGGAGCGTTTAGTTCTATTGTATTTACTTATTGTATCCATCATTTGGCAATTGGTACAGTTGCCGATAATTTTGTTCAATATTTTGACTTATAATTAATACGATATTCGCGCTTGAGACAACGGATTAAGGAAATGCGTTCCTAAGCCTTTAAGCTGCTTGGTTTTATTCAGCGGACACCATACGAATCGAACATTCGAATTAAATTGAAATTACCGCACTATTAAAATGTCGATAATTACGTTTTAGTTCAGCCCATTCTTGATGATACGTGAGTTTCCTAAAACTCTTTGTTAGACGTAAATTGTGGAATATTTGGAAACGAATGTGTTCGACGATAATGTTTATTTTTTTAAATGTCGTTTCGTAATAATCTACGTTCTTTTTAGTCGTGTATTAGATTCCGAATGAAGCGAACAGTGTATTGATTTTACAATTATGCGTGTTTTTTTTTCGTGAACATTTTTTCGTGCTTGGATGATCTTGATATGCGTTACGTTCCGGTAACAAACTGTATGTAGTCGGTAATTTAGTTCTCACGTTTTTCCATGTTCCCAGTAACTACTTTCAACTTAAAGAAAAAACAACCGAAAATTTACAAAAAATAAAATTTTGTATTTTTTAAACGCTCAAAATTTAATACAAGCCTCGATACATATGTATATAATATTTTAACAATATTTATCTTAATAATTAATTATAGTAAACTATTATTGTTGCTCGGAATCGATTTCCAATACAACGATTTAACGTAGCTTTCAAATTCGAAATAATAATAAAATTCTAAAATTTCTGTCCAAGTAAACTTGGTACGTGTTACAGAGCCTCTTAATAAAACTTTAATGTGTTGATTGTTAACGAATATGTTTACAATTAACGAAAACGTAGCAAAACAGAAGAGACGATACGTATTAGGCAACTTGTTCAAATTACGATAGAATATACACGAGAAAACGTTATTTTTTAAGAAATAATATTATAAACATAGTTCAAAATTAAATCGTTATAAATAATAAGCTATAAAATCAAACTTTAGTTTGAACATTTGTACGAAAAAAATTAAAATACTACGGTGCATCAATGTTATATTAATTTCTTATTAATTTTTATATATATATATATATATTGGAACGAGAAAAATAAATATACGATTTTTAGAAAATAGACGTTTAATAAAGGGAAATTTTCACCTGACCATTACTAATTCTGAAACCCTTACTCCTTAAACATATAACTTGCTCTCCCCGTGATTATACACTTGTTGGCTAATTGTTGAATATTCGTAGCCGGATAAATTGTGAATGTTTTGTACGCATTTTCTCGAAAACAATTATATTTGATCAAAAACGATCGACAGCTTTGGTTAGGTAAACCGACTTCAAAGTATTTGAACAATGTACCATATTTTTTACTTCTTATTACCCTTTTTACACCCCATCCCCCAAACTACCTTTGAAATTTCTCTTTATATATATATATATATATATCGAATAATGTGTTTTAATAATCGACACCCTTTACTTTATTATAATTTTACGCGACGTTATTCGTAATTATTTAGTTGTTGATTGTACATTTATCTGCTAAGAAAGATAATTCGTAAAGTATTTATTATATACGTCGATCGTTTTTTTACGTACGCCCGTTTTGAAAAATAAAATCAATATTCGACGAAAACGTTGTTAGTAAAATTTCAAAAAAAAAAAACGAGACGTTTAGGTTTCATAATTCGATTTAACGATTTTCCTTTAAATCCCAGATTTAATTCAATTCGCAGACAAATCACAATGATTAACGACAGCATTAGAAGTCTTACAATATTCTGGATTTGTTAGTAATTTTATTACGACCGAGTAAGAAAAAAGGTTCCATTACCCTTATCGTCCCTTTTAAGTGGGCCATTGAACTCGCGAGACTTCGAGAGAATGAAAGGATCATTCCGTAACAGCGTTCAATTTAATTATTTTTTTAATTTTTTATCTCGATATAACGGAATTAACCGATAATTAAATGATATCTATATAATATTCGTCACTATTATCGTTTTATATTTTTTCACGTTTTATTCCGGGGGCCATTTATTTTCCTTTTAGCGGATCTCGGAGGATTGTGCATGACTGCGGTTATTGACTCGAGAGGTGTTATTGGAGTATGAACACTTTTATAATAACAAGACGCAAGTTCGTTTGTTGTTGGTGGTATGCGAAGGTCTCTACGTTAAGATTGATTGGTTGGTCGCGTACCATCGCGCGGGGGGCATTGGTCTTGGGTACGTTGATTGATTGGAATGCTTATTTTGAACGTACGTCGGAAGGTCTACTTAGGCCCCCCCATATACCATGACCATAGGACCGTAGTTTGTTATTAACGTTCAAGATTTAACGGCGTTCTATACAGGCGCGCAGGTACTGCCCGGTAACGACAAGTTATTTTTTGTACGTGAATATCGAGTGAAAAAGGCGCACGGATCGCCGTTAGGTATTGTTATTGGTTAACCCGTGACGTACGGCGAGACGCTATCCGATTTACAACGAACGGGTAATATATATATATACGTATATTGTTCCCGACTATATTACGTTACCCCGGCCACCGCGATCATTATTTTGTGAGTCAACCGAACTTGATAACGTAACTTGCCGAACGAATATTTACGCGGGCTTTAATAAAATATCACGGTATAGGGGTAACGCGCGCGCGTTTATACCGCTGTACCGGCTGTCAGGACTAAGATTTGGGTACCGTCGTCGATTCCACTTTATTGATACGAACCAACGCTATTCGACGGATCGATACGCGATCGGTTTTTCGTGTCGTAACGATCGTATTATTATTACTATTATTGTTATCGCCACCGTACGCCTCCCCGTTTGTCCGCGTGTGTTTTATCGCCGGAAAATATAAATTGTTTAACCACCGTTTTTCGTTGGCGCTCGCCGTTTTGATACGGTCGAGCGTAACAGTAATTGTGCCGATCGGGATAATAACAAATCCCGATCGAAGCGTTAACACCGCCGCCCTGAAAAGTGAACAGGTGGTATCAGTAACGTCGCGATACGTTATTGTACACGAAAATAGTGCGTGGGTTTGGGACACTGATGTGGCGCGCACGATGTACCGAAATGAAAAATAGTATAATAATAACGCGTTAACGTGCTGTTTACCTTCACTATTTCCTTCTTGCGTCACGCAAAGACAATCGTAAAACGGTTGTTCACTTAGACGAACGCGCTGAATGTATTCATTTTTAACCACGAAAGCGGATAGTCCGCGTGAATACAATTATAATGTATAAACCAACCGGCGCGTTTTAATTATGTACGCGTTTTAATCGTAAAAAACAACAAAAAAAATTGTGCGTCAACGTACTTAATGTTGAGCTCTGTGTGAACACCACCCACGGTGGTCTACGACGAACTTACATAATTTCACGGTTCTTAGGTATTACAATTTGTAAATACGGCCCGTTCGTAAATGAAATTGTTTTATCCGAATAAATATTCCGTCGTCAAAACACGGTTGGCTTTCTTTTAACGAAAAAACAAAAACCTATAAGGAATATTCATGCGCAAGGTTAGTAATTCTATTTTTCTATTCGGTATACAATATACACAATGCGCAGGTACAATAATATCTTGACAGTTGATGTATTATGTGTGCCGGTGTGTACGGTGCGCCTAACTGGCGTATGAAAAAGAAAAAAACATTTTTCTTATAACGTGCACGTAAACATTATGTATTATTACAGCGCTGGAGATATTTAATAGATTACATACCACATATTATTTTACGATAGGTCACAGAAAAACGAGTAATTTAATTTACGCGATAGACGAGACGACACTTTATTGTTATTATTATTATCATCATCGTTATGCTCGTTGATGACGACGACGACGAAAATCATTAGTAAAAAATATACTTTAACAATAAACTAGAATAAAATAAGACGAAACGTCGTGTGACATATAAATATTAGATTTTCGATCGGAACAAAAAACAAAATAAAAACTCTAAATTGCGAACGAATATTGGAATAGAAATCGGAATACAATTATAAACACATTTTCTAGTTTAGATTTCGTGAAAATATTATTAACTGTAAGAACTCGTCGGGCGCGAATGTAATTCCAAAAGAAGCGACACATACTCTCTCTCTATTTTAGGTACCCTTGATTCTCGATGTAAATCTTACACGGGTTATGGTCAATGACCTTATTGTGTAGACGTTTCGTTATATTGAAGATTATTCGTCTTATCTATATTATTCATATATATATATATAAATGAAATGGATACTTTATTATACTAATACAGTTGGTGGATATTGTTCAAAATAAGTGGGGAGATGTTAAAAATTCATGACTACTTTATGGTGCCTTCTCATTAAAAATAATATATTGTACGCTTTTAAAACGTTTAATTATGTTGTGAAAAAAACGTATTTAAATTTAAGCCTTCCTCTCGATTAAAAATATAGTTATTTCTAACGCTAATACATTATGAATACTGTTAACTATATATATATGTACGTTATAATTTAAAAATAATAAATGTTCGAGAAGTGTATTTTTCTCCTAGAAAATAAGTGAAAAGTCAAACGTATCGATAAAATGTAAATATCATTCCCATTTTGATATCACTGGCTATACTTACGATAGATAAGCGTTACGAGTTTGTTAATCAATTTTATTACGCGTAAATTGCGCAATACAATTAAATACACGTTTGTTTTGTAATATTTGAATCGGTAGAAATCGTTTACGTATAATTTATTTTCAAACCAATAAACGCTATATTACAAATACGTAGCCAGTTTAGGTTTTTAGTGTATCGTTTAAAAGCTATCGACGCTTTTTCGAGAGGAACATTTTCGGCGTGATAATACAAAATTTTCGGTCTCCCTCTTACCGTTTTTATAAACGTATCATTTTTCGAATGCCGGGAAACTTTGGAACTATCGGAAATGTCGTCAAAAAATACTCGAATCGCGGTGGCGCGCGTAGGGGCAATAAATTAATAAATACAATCGTATTTTTCGAAATTGTTCGTTCGAACGCGATAATGTTCGTTGCTTTTGCATTTTAAACGCATAATAACGGAACATTGGATCGTACCGAGATTAGCGAAGGAAACGGTTGCGCCCAACAATCCGGACATTCAATTTTTGTAGTTTATACCTCGTTGCGCGTACTAATACACAATTTGATACGGCGATATTATTTATTGTTATTATCGATACTCGGGTTGTACGTTCGGCGATATTTTTTATCTTTTTTATCACGGATATACGAAGTACAAACGTTTCATCATAAACGAAAATTAACGTACGCGTGGGATAACAACGCGTTATTAATTTTTCGACGTATTACCGCGTACGTAATGAAATCTATTACGAAATAAGATTCCGCTTGTACTTGTCGAAAGACACGCTCCTCTTTTCGTATTCTCATGTTACGTTCGTGTATCTGACCGAACGATAATCGAATAATGTAAAAAATCGATTAGCCTGTTAACCTTAATTTTATACCTCACGTACAATTACACAATTCAAGTTATCGTTACTTATTCATTTTCGGAAAAATCTTTGGAAATAATTTCGGCTTATAGGGTAGATAATTTATTGGATGGAAAACGATCGTCTTAAATCGAATATACGCGCGTGTATTATCGTCGTGGATAATCACTGTCCGGACTAGTGTAACTGCACGGTTCAAACATGGCCGTATCCCGTGTGTTTTCGGATAATTGTAACGTTTCGGATAAGACCGTAGATTTCAATTGTTAACACAACTTCAAATATGGCTGACGGGCAACGATAACAATTTATTTTCCAATATACATGTTATTATACCGCGATATTATATTGTTACACGAACGTTCACGAAGAACTATTGTGGCGTACTTAGAACTGCACAATACACCCGAACTTTAACGTTTACATTTTTTTTTTTATTATTACGTTTACAATATCAACAACCGTAACGTTTTTATTTTCCACCACGAACAATCGGTAATAATCAATAACGTAGAATAATAACCAACAGCCGAAATAACGAAGCATTTCTCCGGTTTCCTTTGTCACTGCGGCGTACGAAAAATCGTACCGAATCTCCGACATTAGCAAGAGGAGGCTGAAACTCGAGAATGATTTGTATGTTAAACATTTCCTAGTTTCCGTCGTGTGACAACCTGAAGTTGTCACTTTTAGCCGAACATTTTAACGAAATACCGTAAACGAATAATCGATTATTTCCAATTATAAGCTATAATCGATACAATTTATTTTACACTCCCAAAACCCATTTGATTTGCGTCTAAAAAGCGTTTGGTTCGTGATTAAAACGCGTTGGCTAGTAGGGAATGAATTGTGTTTTCATAGATGACTAAAGTCCGAAATTTTGATATAATCCAAAATCTGCGAATACAGTTTACTTTTGTGGCTTAATACCGCGGAGTGTATAGGGACGCTTTCACATACACTTGTATGCGTATGAAACAAATACTAAAGCGAAATACAGTACGACCGTATTTGGGAGAGCAAAATATCGCGGTCGCCCGGTTAAAAATTGTACCGATCGATTTATTTATTTTGTGTCGCGTATTGTTTTAACGGGCCGGACAAGGCCATATTATTATAGACGAATTTAACGTTATTGTTGAATCCGGAACATTTCCTAGTAAACGTTCTTTCGCGACTATTCTTAATTCGTTTTGAAAATCCGCGACGAAAATACGTATTTTTAATTTTAAATAATCAATCGCCGATTATACATTTGTTTATTTTATATTGTACTATACGGAAAACGCAAACAAGCGTAATATTACCACAAGTTTTATAGGAATCAATTTATACAATTTTTTTTTGCTTACGCACGATCATATTTCGTTTCGCTATTTGTATTTTTCTCGCTTCATATTTGTCCGACTGGCCATCCCCCGCTTAACACGAAGTAATAAATCGACAATTTTAATTATATTTCTTAATTTTAAATACGAATAAAGATAATTACTTAAAATTATTATTAACGGGGCAGTAAGTTTTTCGAAAGTTTCGTACAACGATGCTTTAGATTGCACAAAGTTGGAAAGCTTCCGATAGTTTTTGAGTGACAGAAAGTAGCGAAAAGAGATAATTTTGTAATTTGAAATTATTTTTATCATTACTCGAGTAGAATAGAACCGAAGTTAGGATTCGAGATATTTCAAACTTGTACGATTTTTTCCTCGAACGTAATTACGTATTTACGTCGCGCACATTTTCGAAATTAAATTCAAAATAAACGGAAAGCTCGAGTATTATTTGCGTGTATATACAATTATGGTATTAATATTTTGAACATCGTTATAAGTTCGGTATACGTCTAAGTGTAATACGCGTATTCGTTTCGTGATAAATTGAAATTTCGACGGTGTTCAAATTGATTTAATAATCAAAAACGCGTTGTCGTAGTTTTTATACGTTAAACGTGTTACAACGAATATTGTAAAAAGGTTATCGATATTTCAATTTCCAGAGCGCGTGATTTCAATTTATAAATCGTTATCTTCCATCGTAATACGTACAATAGTGTTATTAACGTTTACCTAGATGTAGTTAATAGACGCTCTCCAAAGCATTATTATTATCATCGTGGGTCACAAACGAAAATACGTGTACGAACCGCGCTCGTTTAACGCGTACAATACAATTTAATATTGTTGGAAAATCGTCGTAGACGGTTTACACTTCGTTAAACGTTCGAAATTCCTTATTTGTTTTTTTTTTTTTATTCACCAACATACATCGGCAGCAATGACCGCCATTATATACAATTACGTATTACGCTGCAAAAACCAATAAGGAAATATTACGTACAATATATATATAATACAAAATAGGTTGGCCGTTTAATATCATAAATGTACTATAAAGATCGGTTGTTTTTAAAAACGAAACGAGATCATTACAGATTTGGCGATTCGTTATTTATATGTATCAACGTTATCAATAATATCGTGTACGTATTGGTTGGTCGGGTCGGGCCGTAATTCTCGGTGTACAATCAAAGCGTGTTAATATACGCGAACCGGGCGCGTAAAATGTGAATACTTAGGGTTACGAGGTTTTCGTAGCACGAAAATAGAAGACGCCATTTGGCGGATGCTTGTCGACGATAAATCGAATTCGGCGTAATCAACACCGCGCGTTCAAATTGTCGGCGATATTCGTGGTTGTTTTACGTAATCAGACGTATACGCGCTAACGTCGTGCCGGTGCATACAGGACAATTGACGCGTTAAACCGTTTTTGTGGACTTGGACCGTGTAGCACAAACAACGGCGTTTATTTATAAACGTGTACCGTGTAACACGCCCGTCGAACGGATCGACAAATGATCCAAGCGACGATCGTTACAAGCAAATAGCGTATCGTAAACATCAGCGGCGTAAACGGACCGTCGCGGACGTTATTTTCAAATTCGCTAACACAACAAACCCGTTTTCGTCCCCCCCATCAATGTTTCGAACTGCGTACCGTAGTGTGTTAGCGACTCTATTTCGACCACGGGCGCTACGCATTTTGTACCGACTAATCGTATTTACAAATGTCGCCACGCGGTTGTGATCCGCGCAATGGAATTATCTGTCGGACGAATCGCGCGCGTAGGTAAAAAATGGTCGTTGCGGATATTTAGCGACGCCTTTTTAAAACGGATCGAGTTTTACGCCGTACACGGGGACGGATTTAAGGAGCACTGGCCCAGGTGTCGAACGGTCCAATAGGCCCATTAAATTGATTACTTCTTACAACCAATGTCTGAACGTTTCGAAGATTATTGAAAGTCACCCTTGTGACGTCCTGATTCCTTTAGAGACAACAATTCGCTTATACGTATTTTAGATTTGGCGCGGATAATATTCTTATCATCTACGTTTTAAATTAATACGACTATCACAAATAACGTAATTTTATTATTATTCCAACGCGCGTGTGTGCGTTTTTTATCTTTCCGTATAACGTATATATATATATTTTACACAAACATAACGAGCGGTAACGCAAAAATTATTTTCCACAAACGCTTTTATTCGCGTTTATCGTAATTATTTTATTTGCCAATAATATTTGTGTAATCGCGATTTTTTCAATTTCATATCGCGATTAAAAAAAAACCCGATATTTATAAGCTTCTATAGAAAAATATTATAAACATTCGCGACGGAACGATACGAAAAAAAAGTCGTTAAGTGTTCCGTCTTTAAATTTGTAACGTTAACGAAAACGATATTTTTCTTTAATAGGGTTTCGCCGTAAACATTGTCACAAAGGGGCAAAAGTAATTGGGAACGAAAATCGATAATTACGATATTTTGAATAATGTATCGCGGGTGGAAAATTCATAATTTTGTTCGATCGAAAAAAAGTGAGACGCATTGTGATTGCCGGTAGTGTAGTTCGTTTAAGTGCGCATTAATTTTCGTAATAGAAGCGTCGCGTTCGTACATTTGAAAAGAATTATATTTTATGTATTTTTTACGGCGTATAATACTTTTTTTACGCTTTTAATAATGAGTTCGCCGATAGAGTAATACGCTCGTGTTTTCTTTTACACGTTTCGTTGCAACGAATAACGACATGGACGGCAAATGGTCATTTTTGTTTCCATTTAATGCGCCGCTATTTATAATACGGCCAATGTGAACATCACAAAATGAATTAACGCCAGTAAACGCTTACGAGAATTTTCGATTTGTTTCCGATCCCAAACCAACAGCACGAAAAAAGATTAAATATTAACGCGAACGATAATCATTTCGGTTATAGTATTAAATTAATGTACAGCTTATTGGCTCATTGGGCCAAATTATTAGTTTATCGACCGAGCTGTAATGGTATCGACCGTTAATTCATATTACACGTAATTATGATTCCGTTCGATGACCAAAGGCGCGTCATTTCGTTGTAATAAAAAGTGTGAGGGACACCCGGGACGCAATACGCGTTCACAAAACGTTTTGGGGCATCCGTCTAAATCCTCTTAACAAAATAAAACCTCTCAACTCCGTCAACTTTGTGGGATTATTTTTGACGACGCTAAGGTCAATAAACCGACGTCGTGACCTTTCACGTCAATAATATGTGTTTATACATTATGATTTTGTATTTATCATCACCATATTTGTTTCTAAGAGCATCGATAGTAAAAAACAAAAAAAAAAAAAACAACGCGCGTTTTAAAACTAATAGCTTTCTTCCACATAGTCAATGTATAAAATGTATTTTTGTTTATTGTATATCTAAATATGTAATGGCGCGTTTCATTGTTGTGGATTTATCAAATTTGGATCCGATTATTATTATTATTATTATTATACGTGGCTACAACGTCCATGTCTATCGTTAATAAACATATTTAAGACGGTAATTATTTTATTTCTTAAAATAACGCAGAGGTAATGAAAATTGTGTTTTAGATTACATACTAAATTCAGCAGAGCCTTTAACATAAAATAAACGTAAACAACTTATTAAACCGTCCTTTGAAGATTAATTATTTGAAAAGCGTAAAGGTAAATACATTCTATTCAGACGTGTAATTTATTTTTAACGTCACTACAATACTACGAATAATGTTAAAATATAATTCTACATTTATAAATATATTTATCGTATATATTTTTACGAGTATTGGCGTTAATTAAAAATATTGGATTTAGGTGATTTAATTTATGAATTATAACGAATAGTCGCGTATACCCTACAACTATTCAAGTTAGAATCCAATTAATATTACGAAAAACGTGTTTTTTTTCTTTAAAAATTGTTTGTTGATAACTAAAACGTTTTTCCAAAACCAATTTTGAATAAGTACTCGCTGTTAATATGAAATCGCGTATTATTATAATATAAAAAACTAATCGTGTTTTTTTAGCTACACGAATAATACACATACGACGTAATTTTGAATTTAATTTCTGTTAAACGATAAAATTCTTAAAATGTTTCAATTTCGTGTATAAATATATAACAATGGTCAATTAATTTTGTTTTGTTAGACACATTTTAAATAAAACGCGTATTTACAAATATTCAAGGTCCAAGAAGGCGATGATTGAGGTGTTTCAACTTATCAATTATGTCTTCTATTTCGGTTACTAACTCCTGTTCCACAAAATAAACGTCGCAGATTCTAATCGGTTTCGTGTCGTACAACGTTTAAATTTTGATTTTATTATAATTCGTTTAAAAAGGATTTTTCACGGAATAACTTATGTTTAGAATTGTCACGAACAATAATAAAGGCTTGTAAATATTAAGAATTACATCGAATAAACTATTTTCCGATAATTTATTTAAACAATTACGTATAGTTTTACTTGTCGTACCTATTTCGAATTTTAGAAACGTTTTTAATAATTTAAGCGCTCTTTCTAGTTCACTGTCATTTATGTTAATCAAGCTGGAAAATAAAGTAAGGTCTCGATAGTTCGAATTAAATTGTAATAAATGTCGCGCCGTACGTATTAGCGCGAACGTTTCTTGACGTCTTTAACAACTTTCTATTATATTTATAGGATCGTCTAAAATTGTGCAGTACTTAAAGCATTTCGCTTCATTTGTCTTATCAAAACTGAAATGTCGAGCATTTCTGTTAAACACTCGATTTGACGCTTTTTTTCGTTTTACGTTTTGTTTTTCTATTTTTCGTCCTCGGCCGTCATCTAAAATTTTATCCCGTAATTTCGAATAATTACCTTCGTCGATTCTCGATTCCCGTAAAGATTTCTTTAATACTCCAACGATCGATACGGCTGCTAAATGATCAACATCTTGTAATTTCGTGCAAACTACGCGAATTCGAATAAGTTTTAACACGTTTGAATATGTATAAATTTATATAAATATTGAAGATTTTTTTTATTGCGAATACGTTTGTTTTTTTGTAATACTACATCCGCCAGTTTTGTTGTTTGATATATTTCCGAAAAGTATCGTATTTTGTTTGATCGCCTTAACAGCGTCTAACCTGAATGCCCGTCAAATTGTAGATGAAGACATTAACGTTTTTCACTAAATATTAAAATATAAATAGACGGTTCGCAAATATTCTCCCGAACACAATGCGGAATTGCAGTTGAAATTGAAACTGTCTTATTATTATTATTATTATCGGTACGTACTGTTAGGTAATCTTCGTCCATATTTAAATCGGTTTAAGAACTAAAAACACGCGACGTTTTGTTTTTGTTTTTCGTATTCTCGATTGGAGTAAACGTAATAGAGAATAAAAATTACGACCCGTGGGTGCTGTAGATATCGGCTCGAGTGAGTCGCTTGAACGGAAAATTGAAAGCGATAATTATCGTATTCGAAAAATAATTCTGAGCGACGCTAGTAGTATATTAATAAGTGACTTAGATATTGTTAAACTATTATGTACGGCTAAGGTTGCGTCATATTTTGAGCTTTTAACAAATATAAATATTGTCCGTGTCCAAAACGGTTATGCAACGATTATACCGATTTTTTATAATGTTTAGGACTGTTTCAAGTTACATTTTAGAAAAACGTGAAAACGTGTCAAATAAAAAACAATCAACAAGATACAATTCGTTGTCGAACGTAATCCATTTCAATATCGTCTTAGTATTCCTAAAGTGTTCACGCGTGAATTAAAAAAACGATTAAAGATAAATAAAATGAAAACGCGTCACCGCGTAACAAACGCATTCTTCTCTTCACTAAAAATCTAAACGTACCTAATTTTAATTAATAAACAACTAACGTCGGCCGTAAACAATTTAATTTTCTACACGTTGCTTTGTCGGTTATTTCGATTTTAAACGGCTGACAGTTATCGAGAACATATTTAGTCGCTCGATATCGAATTGAAGTTTCGCACTTGGGAAAAATTACGGGTAATTTATTTTACGTAGCATGTACGTACGAATGAAATACCTCGTCGAAGCTCCAGAGACTAATATAAAAATATAAACGAATCGCGGATATAGAATACGTTTATTAATAAGGTACATTTTGATATTTTACGTAAAACATTATCGTTTAGGCTTTAGAACGCTTTAGATATTCCAATATCCGCGCGTATTTATTTTTTTGTGATTACGTTTTATTTTCGTTTGATGACAAAAACTAATTTCCCGGGAAAGTAATATGAAAACTATTTTTCCGGGGTCGTTGGTTCAAAATTAAAAAATATACGTTTAAACGTAAAAAAAACGTGTTTTGCGTTTAAACGCGCCAAATATTATAGTTTTATAACTATACGTGCGTTCCACATTACTAACCTTATAAGGCGCACGTTATACGTCGTAATACGCAATTTTATTATTTAAATCATTCACCCGGAAGTTAAGCCGTACCCTCGTTATTAGCCTTTTATTTTTTAATTATCTCCTCGTTTACTTATGCCGTGCAAAGATCAGGATTGGAACATTTAAGACGGGTCCGTTTATAAGCGCTAAAAATGAAAAGATTAAAACAGGAATCGATGACAAATTCGAAATAGACAATTTGATCGGAAACGCGTTTATCGATAAACGTTACTACATTAATAAAAAACCGTTCGTGAGACGTTTATTTCCTACCGGAACTCGGGAATATTGTTACGAAATTTTAAACGTATTTTATTTATATCGTTCGTGTATTTTGTTACAAAAGCATTCCGTTTCGAATGCGTCTCGTAAATTATTAAGAAAATATTAATTATAAACGAACGCTTTTTTTACACCCGAATTCTGTACGAAATACGTTAATTATTATAGATGTTTGTCATTAGATATAGGAACGATAAACGTCGTAGGCAGTAAGCGTACTTAGATCTGAATTTCGCGGGGGGAAGGTGGGGGAGGGTTAATTTTTAAATAAATAAATCGGATAACCCTAACGAAACAAGACGCGTAAGGTTTAATAGATTATACATGTTTAACGTATAGCGTTATATTCTAACGTGTATTGAAGTTTAAAAATGTTTTAGTTTGTCGTTACTGTTGACTAAAAATATACGTCTCGTAAGAAATTAATTCTTCCTTAAAAATTTTCGGGGGGAGGGTTTATCCCTCGTTAGTACGCCACTGGTCGTAGGTAACCACTATCCAAGTACGTTTCGTATTTAAGAAACCAATTACAAAAGAACGTAATATTTCTAGTAACTTTTTCGAAATGACGTAGTAATATTTACACAACGTTGTACCTATTTACGCGTTACAACGTCAGAATTAATAATTTGTCTGTAATTCTTAAAGTTGAAAATACGACACTAGTAAATGTAAATAATAACGAATAATCGTAATATATATATACATTATAAGGTATTTAAGTAGGTACACAATAGAGTGCACGGATTAAAATTATAATTGGAAAGAAAATAAACCGTGATAACCGATAAGGTACGAAGACCGTGCCGTTTCGATAATTCTAAGCTCGTTAACGCCAATAAACGAAAGGGAACATTTTTTTTTTTATTAAAACGATCTGTAAATCGCGCGCGTATCGCCGCATACGTATATATATATATCGTATAGATGTGTGGGCAGCGGTAAATTCGTTGGAGGTAACGCGGTTATGAGCAGACGGGAAAATGTACAATACGGGCATGTACCCCGCACGACCGTGTTAATTAGCGATTACGTAAAAAGTTGTCGTGTTACATAATCGCCGTGGTATTAATAGATTTCGGACGTTTAATTAGCTAGTTACGTAGTTTCAAATTCAATTTTACGTTCGAATACGACGCGTACTACGGCGCCCTACCGTTCGCGTTTCCATTGTATTCACCGGGCAATCGTTCCTTCCGCCGCTGCTTTCAATTCTTCCGTCCAGTCCGTCATTTACCTTCAAATAACGGCGCCTATTTTTCCGTGAAATTACGCGTACGTCCGCCATACATACATATATATATATATATATTATACACACTCTATTATCTTCATCTACCTCGCCTCGATCGATGTATAATATAAATACCTACGTCGTTATAGTTTACGCGCGGTATTTAATCGGACTGTCAATCAACGCGGACAAGTTTATTAATTCTCTCGCAGAGTTCGGTGAATAAACACGTAAAAGATGACCGAAATCGGAAGCGGGTAAATTCGGCGTAGTTTATTATAGTTGTTTTACACGGTTTGTCGATGATAATTGTATACCGCGATATTTTGCGATTGTACGTACCTCTTTTGCAGTTTATTACCAAAAATCTACGTTCTACGCGATCACGGCGTAATTAAAACGAAATAATTATCGAAATTAATCATTTCACCCGTAATTGTCTAAGAATATCGGAATAAAAACTATCCGACGTTTTATTTACCTTTACATTTTGTATATATTACTTAACCGACGAACGATTATTCTCATTAAATCGCGTACGTTACGCCAAATATTATAATTAATAGCGTAAACTACGTAAATATTCGGCGAGATGAGATTACGTATTTGTTATTGACGTTAAATCGATAAACCGCTCGCGTACGATAAATATAGTAAAATTTACAAAAATCAATCGGGCAACGTTTCAATTTCAAACACATTTTGTTCAAGATAGACGTTAAGTCGCTTTTGTAAAATAATAATTGCCTGTAGCCGAATTAACGTGACGATAATTTTATAATTCCATACATCGCACGTTTTCCCATAATTATCGAATAATTGCTTATAGTAAAACTATACACAATAACAAATATTTTGAAATATCAATGTAGCGAACCTTTCGACGTAATATTTAATCATTTTGTTCGTCAAGCGCCTTATAGCGCGCGTTTATTTTTCAAAACGTAATTAAATTAACGAGTCTGTGTATTTTATATATTAATTACAAAGCAAAAACGTATACGCAT
>JAIPRN010002814.1:0-26550 GCA_025469175.1 Geopemphigus sp. TES_GeoC_2020 | reverse complement strand
TATTCCCGAAATAATTTATATTTATAAATTATAATAAATAATAAATATTAATATTATATATTTATATTTATATTTTTAGGAATAATTAAAGTGTTTACCGACCAGTTCCGATCTCGTTCCACGCACCATCGTTGGATTTTAAATCGCGCGCGTAAAAAATCTGAGCGCTATTGACGCGTGAAAAAAGAGATTTTTCCAAAAGAATTGTACGGCCGGGAAACTTTTTTAATTCTCACCTCGCAATTTCGATATATTCGTATCAGTTCGCTACACGTATAAAAAGTCGATTAATTAACTCCCCGTAAATTATTATTAAAACGCTCTTACTATTACTACAGACACAAACCGGATGATGATATTACAGCGTTAATAGTTATTTAGTTTTAACGCAATATTCGCGACCTCTTTGTCATCTTCCATTTTAGTACATTATGGTGTATTGATTTGACGTTAATTAGGACAAAGTCTCTCGTTTAATGCGTTCACTTGTTTCGCACCTCCGGACGTATTTTATTAAAACGCACGACGTACCAATTTTGAATACGCCAAACCACTTGGACTCTGCAGAATATCAAAGAGAAGCGTTTAATGTTCCATTACGCGTTTCGAATTATTTCGTCGTGATAATAATAACAGTACCAGAAACGTATTTTTTTACACGCGCGTTTCACGTGTAATTACCTATATTCGGGAATCGGCGCGTATTTTATAGCAATTTGAAAGCGTCGGTAAATCGACGGAAATCTCGGCAAGTATACGTCATAATGTGTTTACGCGTGAGTACGTTTATTCGCGGGCCGATCCGCGTGTATATAATTATGATAAACGGAGACGCGACCGAATTCGTATAATGTTACTAAACACGTCTCGTGGACCCGAACACGGAATAACTCGAAAGTAATTATCGGTAAAAGAAAAAACTGCGTGAAAATTCGATATACGCGTATAACGTTCACTAAATAAACGCGCCCGTGCGAAAATACTTGGATACCGTAATTAAACACCGAACGTCGAATACCCGATAAATTGAACTTCGATTACGATATCAAACGTTTCCGCCGAGCGTTTTCGTAATATTGCTAGTATTACTACGCGCGTACGGCCGAACATAGACGTTACGCGCCAGCGAAAATACGTAAATACTATCGGAAAACGTTGTCGTCGGCGTTTCCCGATTCACGCGCGCGCTCCGTTTATTTCAGGGGCGTTTCTAATACCGTATTGCACCATGTTGCTGGTCGGAGGAATTCCTCTGTTCTACATGGAATTGGCTCTGGGACAATTTTATCAAACCGGTGCGATAACGTGTTGGGGTAGGCTGGTTCCGTTGTTCAAAGGTATGTCTATCGAACGCCGCGCCGGTGACGGATTTTCGGCGCTCTCCCGATATTGTCACGTCAATTTTCAGGCATCGGTTATTCCGTCGTTCTGATCGCGTTTTACGTGGACTTCTACTACAACGTGATCATTGCGTGGGCGTTGCGATTTTTTCTCGCTTCGTTCACGAACATTTTACCATGGACCACCTGCGACAACGACTGGAACACGATCTTCTGCCAACCGGTAATCTCAAAACCGATCAATTATTCCCCGCACGTTCGCGTCGTCGTCCAAATGTTTTCGTTTCCACCTAACCTCGCCGAACGTGCTTCCGATAACTACGATATTATCCGGTGTTTAGCGTTTTAAATTCGACGCCGATCGTTTTCGTTTCGGTTTTTTTTTTTTTTTGTTTTTTTATCGTCCCAATACGCTTAATTACATATTCATTTACGACGTTTTAAATCACGTTTACGGGTAAACAGATACGTGTCGATTAACGGCGTTCGCATTTTGTAGCTCACGCTGCGGTCGAACGATTCGAACTCTGTGGAAAACATCACGATATTAGCCAACGATTCCCGTTTAGCGTCCGCTTCGTCCGAGTATTGGCTGTGAGTATAATTTCGTTTTCACGCGCTATTGTACACCGTTCGTTAAACACCGTACGGCAACTACGCGAATGTAAAAAAACGTCGTGTTTGCTTCCAGACGTAAAGTGCTCGAATTAAACCACAGCGAAGGCATTCACGATTTGGGTTACATCAAATGGGACATGGCCGGATGTTTGTTTTTGGTTTACCTGATATGCTATTTCAGTTTGTGGAAAGGGATATCTACATCGGGAAAAGTCGGGCGTGTTATTTAATTTTCCGCCGCGTCGTAAGCGACCGACGGGGTAAACCGTTTTTTTTTTTTTTGTTTGTTTTTATCGCAGGTCGTTTGGTTTACCGCGTTGTTCCCGTACGTAGTGTTGATCTTCTTGCTCATCAGAGGCATCACTTTACCGGGCTCGGCGCAAGGCGTCCGTTATTATTTGTATCCGAACTTTTCAATGATCGCCAAACCCGAGGTAAGTGCGTATGTATTCGACGGATGCGCGGGGCGTCGGAACGATATTTAGCGCTTTTTTGAAAAACGTCGCCCGCTGTTCGAAAAACCGGCAACAGGGCGAAAAAACCGAACGTCGTTTATAAACATAAATAATAACGATAATCGAGTCTCTCGCGGGATTTTTTTTTTTTTTTTATTAGACGCCTCCGGAGTCTACAACGGAACGTTTCGTTCGTATGGCCAACGAATCGGCCAATTTTTCAATATTTTTTTCGACGCGTGGTTACGGGAAATACGAAAACGACGCGCGCGATTCTGTATTTGCCGTTTCCATACGAGTTTAACCGCGATTTCATATTAAATCCTCTTCACGTATACGACGGCGTACCTACTAAATATTATTCGTGGCGCGTGTTTTTTTTTTTTTTATATTTTTATCACCGAAATTATATACGACTGTTTACGTATTCCACTGGCATGGTAACGGATAAAGTGTCGTCCATTATGAACAACCATCGAGGAAATGGAATTGTCGTGTCAAAATGAGATTTAATTTTCCCGTTGAATTTCATATTGACCACTGCGTAAGCGTCCTAAGCGTAAGCCATATATATATATATATATAAATATAGTTATATATATATATATATATAAATATACATTATTTGTACTACCTTTCAACATTTCGGATATTATGGCTTTCTTACTTCTTGAATTATATCGCGAACAACTAAAACCTGCGGATACCAATATATGTGTACTAATCGCATAAATTATACCGTATATTCATAGGCTGCGTATACGGACGTACGTACGAATAATTCCGCGCGCTTGTCGTGTGCGTAAGTAAACCGTACGCCGTACAATCGTTATCGCGATCTCTTACTATAATATATAGTAATATAATGTATATATATATATATATATATAGACAATCTCTATGGTCTTATATAGGCAACTTTAGGTTAGGAAAAACGTTTTTCGCTGTCGAATTTTTCGTGAAAAAAAATACCGGACGACAAAACCGTTCGACTTAATAACCGTTTATTATTCGACGTGTTTTTTGTGTGTATTTTTAAGAGACCTATATCGTTATTATATATATCGTTTTGTCGACGAACTTGTATAATTTCATGTAAATAATCGCTTCATCTAGGTTTGGGTAGACGCGGCCACACAAGTATTCTTTTCGCTTGGTCCTGGGTTCGGAGTATTATTAGCGTACGCTTCGTATAACAAATACCACAACAACGTTTTGAGGTAAGTGACACTTTTATTTCGATATATCGGAATGTTCGGAAAATTATTCGCCGACGTTTAATAATATAAATATCCAGCGCCGGCGTGAATTTCAAAAATGTGTTAAGTTTTGCCAATAATCGGGCAGTAAATTCGAGTTATCGATAAATGTACTTTAATAATATAAAAGAATCTGGGCCTTATAAATTGCGTTATATAAACGAGAATAATTCAATTTGCGCTTTCTAAAGAATTTAGCGTTTCCGCATTTCGCAATTCCGACAAATGTAACAATGGAGGAGATTGAAAATCGTCTGGACGGACGTTATCCTTTCCCCTAAAATTGACCTTTTCTTTTTTCCAAAATATTTTTACCCAAAACTACCCGACAAAGTATTCTCTTTTGTAGCGAATCGACAATTCCGCGATGCTCCAAGGAGAATATTTCCTATAAACTTACAACTCTATTTTGTAACGCTCTAACAATTAGTACTAAACGTATTTCGTTTTAAATTTCCGTTTTCAATCAAATATTCGTGGGTTTTAATTTTCACATTATTTAAAATAAGAATATAATATTTTTTTAACGCTATTGTTTTTTTTTTTTTTTAGTACTCTATTCCCGGTAAAATACATTCGTTAACGCTTTAATATTTAGAATATAAGTTTTAGTAATAAAATTAAGATAAATAAATATTCTTATTTTATACGATACACGCATTACGAATAATTCATTATCGAATATTTGTAATTATTGTAAAAACGTCGCTACCTACATGTTACGATAACATCGAAAGCATGTCGTGTAGAATTTAGTCCCCGACACAATTACGTACCGTTTTTGCCTATACGTTACGTTGCGCGTATAAAGTCAGAATATTTACAGAGACAAAAACGATAATATAATAATTTTCGAAGTGTTTTATAAGACGTCAATAGAACGTACATACTATATATATATATATATTTTTAAAATTTTTTATCGCGTGAATGTTCAGAGACGCGTATTTGGCGATTATGTGCAATTCAATCACGAGCTTTCTGTCCGGTTTCGTTATTTTCACTGTCTTGGGCTACATGTCCCACGTTTCTGGTCGGCAAATCCAACACGTGGCTACCGAGGGACCGGGTTTGGTGTTCATCGTGTATCCGGCAGCCATAGCAGCCATGCCAGGATCCGTGTTTTGGGCATTGATATTCTTCATGATGCTGCTCAACTTGGGTCTCGACAGTTCGGTACGATATTTTCGTAGTAATTACGTGGCTTCAGTTTTACCCGTTCGCAATTACTCGTTTCGAAGCGCGCGTATTTTTCGGCCGAATAACGCCGGTTGTTAATGTATACATTGTATATGGTGACGAATATGTAAATCGTGTTCGACGCGTTCGAGTATTTTAACTTTCAAAAACCCGGCGGCCAACCGCCGACCGTTTCAGCTCGTTCGCCCGCGCGTTTTTTTGTCCGGTCTTTTAACATTTTCGTTTCCAATTAGCCACGCGGAACGGCAACAATCTCTTTCCCCCATACCACGATCACCGAACGCTTTGTTAAACGTCTTCTATTTACCTATATCGATTTTACGTCGGCATCGTTTATTTTCTAGCGTTGTTGTGATCGAAAACCGTAAACAAGAAAGCGTATTTTCGCGTAAACGAAACGTACTCGATTCGTGTGTTTCGTAAAACAGTAAATTCATTTCCGTATGAATAACGCGCGCGTAATTAATTAGTCGCTCAAAAGAGGAAAACGTTCGCGACAGTTCGAAACGTTCAAAAACGGCACGACCACGGCCCGTCCGTGTTCGTAGAGCAGCCAGACGGGTAATCCGTACGAATTTATTTCGCGATTTGTTTCAGTTCGGCGGTTCGGAGGCGATTATAACCGCGATGAGCGACGAATTCCCATTGATCAGGCGCAATCGAGAGGTGTTCGTAGCGTTATTGTTTCTATTGTACTTCGTAGTGGGTCTCGCGTCGTGCGCTCAAGGAGGATTCTACTTTTTCAATTTGCTCGACCGTTACGCCGCCGGATACTCGATGCTCGTTGCCGTACTCTTCGAAACTATTGCCGTGTCGTGGATCTATGGTATGTATGTGTATGTGTGTGCGGGTAACAAAGTACTGTTCAAATTTGTACGTAATTTAAATAAGCCCTCGAGATAAAAATGAATTCACAAATGTACCCTACGTACGCGTACAAAAACCAAGTGAGTATTTTTGGGCGTACTTCAATCGGAACATCGATAAATGCGTTCGTTGTTTGTTTCAACACCAAAAGTGTACGGTATATACGTACTGTTGTGTGTGTGTGTGTAGCGAGCCGTTTTGTGCGAAATACACAATAGAGCCGTTGAAATACGGACGAACAGTTTTTCAATTGGATTACGTCTTATGGAGAGACGAATTGACGGATTGTACATACATTGTACAATCATAATACTAAACAAAACTCCGCGCCTCCCCATTATTAATTTCGAATAGTTCCACACAATCGGCGATGATAATAATACACCCGGTCGCCTATATATATATATATATATATATGCGTGTGCGTGCGTGTATAAACAAGAACGACATTTTCGATCCGTTAATATTATTATTATCGGATACTTTTTTTTGTGTACACATAACGAGATTATTATTTTGTTAAAACGAGTACTCGGTTATTACGTTAACTTTGCGCAAAACGGTTACGTTCACGAAGATTTACCATTTCGTGGTGGCCGAATAAGTAACGCTATACGTACACGCCGCCGTTGTAATAAATCCTAGTTATTATAGGCCCGTATAGCGGCGGTTCTCCATCTCCCCTCCGTCACCGTTCGTATTCAGCGGGGCGTTCGTAATTTGCATATTTTTTCTGGCCGATCGTATTGTCGCATGCTCGGGTAAGCGTAAATTATGTGCACGTTTCATAACGTACCGAATTAAAAAGGAAATTTCTCGTTAACGCGCCTTTTCGGCGTTTTTTCAAGTCTTCCCGGCATACTTTCCGTCGTTATTGCGTGTTTCGGCGATTGCTTTCGATTCATCGTTAACGTTTCCGTAAGGATTTTTCGACAAAACTAGACGCACCGTTCGCGAATAATTACATCGACGGCCACTCGCTTATTGGCGACCCGATCGTGTTTTTGCGCATCGCCGCGATAGTAATTTATTTACGCACTTTTCGGTTCGGTGGTACTTCGTTTGTAAACGAAAATGTTCGCGGGAAAACGGTTTCGGTGTTTTTTTAAAAACGGTTCGCCGAGAATATTAAACGAATTTCGTTAAGCATATTTGTCGTGGCGCGTCCATACCATTTTCGGCTGTCACGATAAATATCCCTTGACGACACCGGGTCATTACACGATTTACAGGCGTCGATCGGTTTTGCGACGACATCAAAGACATGATGGGCCACATGCCGGGCGTTTATTGGAGATTCTGTTGGCGTTTCGCCGCGCCGTTGTTCTTGGTGGTGAGTTATGAACGGCTTGTGCGGGCGGCACATCCGAGAAAGCCAAATTTCGGCCACGTAACAAATTATGTAAACCGGCCGTTTGTTTCGTTCAAGTTTATTATCGTTTACGGACTCTTGGGCTACGAACCGTTGACTTACGAAGGTTACATATACCCGGCTTGGGCGAACGTGTTGGGTTGGATAATAGCTAGCAGCAGTGTGGCGATGATTCCGGCCGTGGCGGTCTATCAGTACTTGAACACGTCGGGCACACCGATACAAGTATAAACACAATTTCGTAGCCATTCCTAAAAAAAAAAAACGAAAACCAACGACGTTTACTAATAGTCCGTACAATAATAATAATAATAACAACGCAATTACGATGACGATTTCAGAAATTTAAAACGTTAACTACACCTTGGCGTGACAACGACGACGACCCGATTTCCGTAAACGGGCTTCACGTGCTCGCTGATCCGGCGCAGGTGAGACTGACTAGTCCCGTCGCCTCCGTAGACGTTTAAACGATCAATCCGAGAGTCCGTTGTTTGTAATGCGTCGAATAAAAAAACCATTGGTCGTGAAATGCTGACGCGCCAATATATGCGGACTAAGAATAATTTATATATATATATATATATACACACACACACATACATACGTAGGTGGTAGTCTAGTTAGTCATTTCGATTTTCAAATAATAATTCGTTCCGTCGTGACACTTAAAAGTGTTGTCCACGTGTGTGTGTGTGTATGTGTACGTGGAATCGAACGGGCACGTTAATATTAATATACGAATGTTCGATTCAATTATGTAGAATGTTAGAGCGTTCGTAAGAGACGCGAAATTATATATTAGCGTAGCTTATAAAATACGTAAATATCTTTGTTAGACGTTAATCGAATAAACTATTATATTTAAACCACGTCGTTGCAAAGTCGATGGATGTATTTGTTGTAGGTATATTATTGGTTTATTATTGTATTAATTCCGTGAACGCGATGAAAAGTCCTCGTCACGGCACGCGTGTCGTAACACGAAAACATTAATTGTCGATAGATCCGACGGCAATGGCATTCACGAGTCGCGTACGATAATGTTCCAGAACAATATCGTCCGTACGCTGTCGAAATTCACGTAGATAGACGACACGGGTGCGATTCAGTGGGTGCTCGGATTTCCTATTTTCAGACCTCTTCCTGCTCCTCTCCAGCCACCAGCCCAATAAAGTTTGTATCAACGAGTAGAACGAACGATGGTAGCTTGTATTCGAACTAATGGCGAAAACGAGTTCGTTATCGTCACCCAATGCTATCATCGACAGGAGGCGCGTGTTTTTTCAGCGATCTTTTACGAATTCGAGCGTACGCTCGAATGATATTTACTTTTCACCCCTCTACACATATATTATGTAATCAAAAACGCGCGACGTTATTTTTTCGAAAAATCGACGAGGGGCGAAGATAGTTTTCTTTGTCGGTTAATGCGAACAGATCACAAATTCCACACACCGGACACGACACCAATTAGATTGAAGTAGTTTTTCCCGTTAGTTTTTCGTTTCAATCTAGCACTTTCGAAAATCTTTCCCAAATCGCGTTTACGAATTAAATATTTATATATTTGTGTGTTGCCCAGGTACGTGTATTTATATAATATACACGTTGATATTTATCTCGCAAACGTACAGTTTATGCGAATAATTTTCTAAATAAGTTATTATAGTAGGACTACTTTCGACACTAATCCAATGGTCGTGTATTATTAATGTGGTATTCTTTTTGTCTTAAGGGGAGTAAAAGTCTTATACGATAATAATCATAGCAATATTAACTCGGCGATAATTGATGAGCGCTTATTTAACATACAAAAGAAGTTAATCGATTCGATTAGTTTCCGCGCGTTTGGAAACGGTTAAAGCCATCGGTATCGATGTTGTAAATCATTTTTTCGGTCTCTTATTCCGAACCCGATTGCGTATAAATAAAATCAGCCAGTAAGAAACACGGTTTTGGACGGTATGGTCAAATGTATGGCAGCTTTCTATCAGACATTTCCCAAATTTCGCTTTAGTCGCTTGTACGTTCGTGCGGGATCTCTCAAGTTGCTCGATCGATTCCGTTATTATACTTACCGTACACTCGTAAAAAAAAGAACCGACTTCCCCAAATTAAACGTGATTCGGCGGCACTACGAGGATCGATGTTCCGTAATTTACGTCGACAAAATTACGCGAATCCAACGCGCGCTTTTTTTCCATTCGACGTTTCGAAAATCTCGCTCTCCCGGCAATCGAAACGATGTAACAGCCGCCGCCGTCATCGAACGTCCGTTTTACGTACAAATTTCCCGCTGACCCGTTCCGATTGTGTACTCGGTCGCGAAAAGGATCATCGTCTGCCCAGGCACACAACTCATCGATCTCCGCCACGTCCGAGAACGTTTTCGAAAATCGCGTAACCAGCGCGGTACATACCGTACATACCATACATCGTCCTCTACCACCACCACCACGGTTTATTTGTATTTCCGTCGACCATTTGTTACTCGTCGAATGTTTTAACCCGTTTGTAACGCGTTCAACATTATCGTGCGTATATACTTAAGATTTTTGGCTGACACTTTAATTAATAATCATTATTATTATGTTATAGTAGCGTAGAGAATTTGGCGTCGTTTAAATATTTGTTACGGCTAAATCGTTAGAGTTAATGGTCCGGCACGTATTGTCGTCCGTACAATATGTGTGTACCGCAAGTATTTCGTAAATATTTTTAAAAACAGTCCGAATCAACAAAATGTTAACGGAACGCATGTACGTATAATAATAATAATTATAATGTTAATAACGGTAGTAATATATTGTAAGCGTCGAGTACGCAATAAGTTATCATAATAATCATTTGTATTTTACGGCGATTCATATTATCGGCGGCACAAGTTCGTGGACGTCTTTCCTTTTCCGAACTATGCATACCTTCGGGAAACGATACCGACACAGCAGTGGTACGCCTCTATTACGATCCTAATTTATAAGTATATCTCACAACGTGTTACGCTGTCGCGGTGGTGTACGACAACGTTTGCCGAACAATAAGTCCGTTCAAGTCGCGTACGTCCAACTTACGACGGTTACCGCTGCTGGCTGTCCACGAACGTGCCGAGCGTTCGGTTTTCGTCGATAATTTTTATCATAATCTCCTCAAGCTAATGTATTAAGCGCGCTTTAGTTACGCCGTATCTTAGTCGCGATATTAGTGTATACATTATCAATAACGCTTCGCCGCCGCCCCTCATCTATTGTCAACGAAACGTGTACACCGATCCCAAATGTTGTCGCGAAATAACGAGAAACGGTGACTTTCGTGTTACGAATATATATTAATAATAATAATAATACGAACGTATTTTCAGAGTTATTTTTTGTTTTACACTCGTCCTATTCACTTGGCAGCATGTAAATATGGACTCGTGAAAACAACGGATTTTACCGCTGACTCCTGTATTTGCGTTCAAATCATTACCTCCACCACCGAATATGGTTTCCGAAAACATAACCCGTTTATCCGCCCCTTTTAAAAACGTCCCATTTTGTCGTAATAATACAAGTTCTCCGTTTTCGAATCTTCGCACCTACACCCACCCAACTGAATTTGTTTCATCTACCTCACTGATGACTACTACAATTTACCCACTTCTCTCTAGTACCGTAAGTTCTCGTGAACAACTTGCCACAGTGCCATTTGTCTGAGAGCTACTGTTATTGACAAACGTCGTTAAGTTCGCTTTGTTTTTTAATCAATTTGGTACTTAAGCTAAATCCATTATGGAAAATGCGTTGAAAATGTTTATAACAATCAGTAAGGATATCTCCAAAAATATGTATTAATTATCAATATTTCTTTCAAAAAATTTTTTTTACAAACGTCATTGTGCTAAAATAATACATTTTATTATTTAAATATTACTTTTCATTATATACGAAATTATACGTAATTTCAATTTTTCAAAAAATATACACGCTAGAATGCACAATATATCTATCATTGTTCAATGTATATCTCCTAATACATTATACTTATCTGAATTTGTGATACAAATAACATAACTTGTGTGGTTACCCAGTGACGGATTTAAGTTACGTTGTCAATTGATATACTTAATTGTAAGGCAAGGGAGGGACTTGGTATTTCAATTTCAATAAAATTATATGTACATTATTATATCCAAGAATTAAAATCTTTTACTAAGAGACACGATTTCATTTATTATCCATTTTTAAAAAAATTTTTACTTCCATTGTGTTAGAAGTTATTAAAAAATTATTGATTACGTTACAAACATTCTTTCCTATTCAGTTAAAATTTTTAAAGGAATTGTTTGAAAAATAAGCGTTTGTAAAATATTTTACTCAAGCAAATGAGCATTATATTTAAATGTTTTTTGACCAATATTACCTACAGCTTTAAAAATACCATCTCCAACAGGAAAAAATATCGAACAATTTCTTTTTTACTGCAGATAGGGGCCAGACTAAAATTGAACACATCAATTTGGCAACTAAAAAATCCGCTCACTGTTATTACTATATACCAATTAGATAGATACTGTAAATACTTAAATTACCATAAAGTGACACAATACCGATGTATTAGGATAGAGTAAATTAAAAATATTTTAGTGTTTTTTATACATATACAAAAAAAAAACTAATGAATTGATGAGCAGATACAACTAAAAATAATAGTATTAATACTTGATAAAGGACGAAGAATATAATTTACTTTTTAAAATAAAAAACAATTTATAGTTTTAACTCTTCAGTAGAAATTATATATAAATTAACTATTGTTCACAGCCGTTATCACATTCGTTTAGTATGCATTTAAAATGTTTCACACTTAAATCGTTTGTAAAACTGATTAAGTTAGGTTCTACGTGTATATGATCCAACCAAGCTTGACGCATCTCATGACATTTCATTATTTCAGCCATGTACTCTGAGCATTTGCTTTGATCCTGTAGTCCACGATATACTTCTACCAATCCTTGTAAGTTGTAAAGTAATCCGGTGTACTGATGACCATAAGAATTCTCATCTGAATTAAAATATTAATTGCGTCGTTACAGTTTTTATTCCTTTAAAAAAAACGATTCCATAATTTATTTTACTCACATATTGTTTTTGATCGCAGATAAAGTGTTTCAGCATCTTCATATCTTCCCAACTGATAAGTATACATACTAGCCAAGTGGCCCAAAGACAGTGCAACATCTGGATGCTCTTTACCCAAGATTGATTCTTTAACTTCAATCGCCATTAAATGCATTTTTTCGCAATTCTATACATAAAAAAAATAAATTATGTTACAAACACTTCAAATACACAGGCACAGTTGTTCAATATATTTGTATAAAGTTTTATTATAGAGCGTTTTTTAGATAGTCAATTTTTAGAATATAATACATACTTACATAAATATAACATTATTTTAATTATTTTAAATCTGATTAAGCAAAAAAAAAAAAAAATTAATTGTATTGTGGATATTAAAAATATTGGGAATACTAATTTTTATTATAAGAGGGCTGATGAATGATTTGATTAGATTGAGGAAATTTTAAATATCCAAATTTTACCATTTTCAATGTAATCGATAGAATAATGTTCAAGTTTGAAATAGAAAAATTTATATCAGTTATTTTATCTGTAATGCTTGATGTTGATTGGTGCCTATAAGTAGTGTAAGTTATAATGCAACCTTCACTATCGTCAGTAACATTGACTAATCATGGTATATAATGCTTGCATCTGCCAACACTAATGGTTGTCAAATATCAACAGCCATAAACATACAAAATATGAAGTTTTACACATTTTGCTAATATATATTATCAAGAGTAAGTTGTCATAATTATAACTACAATTCTCCACATCATGAGTATTTGGATATCATAAAATTTTTGACAACCCAATAAAAATACTTTATCAATTCTAAGATTAGGCACAAAAAAAAAGAAAATTAAGAATACTTGAAATGAATAATCATAAAATTGTAATAAACAATGAAAACCAAGTATTTTTCACTAATTAGATAATTTTATATCGCATTTGTTTATGTTATTATTTAAAAACTCTTTTTTCTTGGCGATTTTTTACATTGAATTGACAAAGTATTTTGTCAAGATACACTAATATAAACAACTATATTCCAAAAATTGATATTCTAATTATCTGGAATATACAGCAATCAGAAAAATAATCATCAATTATTCAAAAATATTAAATTAGAAAATACGTATTACCTGGTAGTTTTCTTGACTTTGATAAAGTCTACCCAAATTACAGTATGATTTTGCAGTGAGTAAGTTTTCTTTCCCAACTACATCTAAAGAAACGTCCAACGCTCTCAAATGTAAACACTCTGCTTCCTTTAACATGTTATTTTTCATTGTTTTTATAAAATTTTCTACAAGATCACCATGAATAGCAGCTATAAAACATAGTTATTGTCATCAAATACATTATGTTATTTCATTAGTCTTCATTTTGTGTACCTTCACGGATGAGAATATTGATGCCTCTGTTAGCCATATCCATTGCCTTTTCTTCGAGTATTAACGCTTTTATTTGTCCTGCATTTATCAATAACATATTGTCTTTCGGTAAGCCAATTTCTTCCATAATAAATATGCTTTGCAATATACTACGCCTGGAGATTACCACAGTATAAAATTATTATCTAAATTATAATTTGATATACAGACAATTTCTTACATGGCTCCATGGTAGTCAATGGAAGAATAATCACAAACATAACGAGCATACGCATAATCGGTAAATACAATTGCAGTATGTAAATTATAAAAACCAAACAAATTTCGTCTGGAATCCAACGCATTCTAAAATTCAATAAAATAACACTTAAATTAATGGAAATAATCCTCAGGTGTGATGATGACACAAACCCACCCCTCTCCCAAAAACAAACCAAATCTCTTACATAATAATTGAAAATGCTGTCTTTTGCTAGATCGGCCTTCAATAAATACCATGCTTCGTTCAATAACATATCAACATGAATGTTCTGTTGAATCACTTTATCATATGTATGTAATTGATTGATTAGTTTTTTTGCCACATCCAATTTGTTTAATACAGAACAAACTTTAACAGCATGACTTATGACCATCAGTCTTGGTATCTCATCATCATTGTCGTCAAGTTCATCAACAGCTTTCATAATCCACAACCATGACTAAAACCAATATATTTTAATTTTATTTATTCGTATATAAATATTATATTTTTATTATTATTATGATCGTTAATTAATATTTTTCTTACAACATTGATCGTATCATAATTAGTTATTAAAATATAACATTATACAATATGCTTAAAAAACTAACCTGGTTAAACTCCATTAAGATAAAGTAGTACTGTGAAACAGCGATATAAGCGTATGATAAACATATTTTTTCATCAATTCCTTTCAAAACGGAAATATTGCACATTATATGTTCTAAAATTATTTTGGCTTCTTTGAAATGATGACAATTTGTTAACGCAAGTAACCACCTGATAAATTATTCGTTTTAATCGGTTATTATTTAAAATTAACTCAACGTGTATTTTTAAAATAATTCTCTCTACCCAGTCAAGCATTCAATAGTTTTTGTCAGTTTTAAATTATGATCAGCACACATCCATTCGTTAGTTATTATTTCATAAGTATATGATAGGACAAGAGCACTTTCAATAAACCAACCAGAATCCCCGAGAAAAATTCCTAAACAATAAATGTATATATATAACAACGAAAATTAACAAAATTTGATATAATTTTACAAACCTAATGCAAGACCTTGTTCGACACGACGAAAATCCTTATCATCAATATCATCTTCAAGTGAGTTGTTGGTTGTTATCCATTCCATGGCCAATTCTTTTGGAAATTTAAAACCTCTATGTTGTACACAAATCTGAAACAATTTATACAACAAAAATTGTATAAATTACAATTTCAAATACTGTTGAATTTATAGTTTACCTGAAATATCGTAAATAAATTGCATCTATTACTGGTAATTCCCACAAATTTAAAAAATAAATCCAAGTTGAAATTATTGCAAAAATTAAATTTATCTTCATATTTAGTCTGAAAGCATATAAAAATATACATTTTTATTAGTTTAGCTTTAACAAAATTTTCAAGAATTCACACTTTTTGCGATCAGAATAATTACAGATTTTAAAAAATTATTAAAGTTTTAATGTATTAAATAAATTAAATATATTCGTTATTTTATTTCCAAAAAAAAAAAATATTATCTATTATTCTAAATAACTTGATACTTATACAAAACACACCCGCGCGCGCACACACACACGTAATTTAAGTTGTGAGTATAATATTGCTAAACATGTGACTATTGTAAAAAATCTAATATTTTAAAATCGCTCATAAAAATATTTGATTGGATACTTAAAAAAATATATATTTTAAATTTTAACGTAAATTGACAGATTTCAAATACTTACTAGTACTAATTGATTTATAAATTACACGCAAGGATAGTTTCAAGTACACCTGACAATTAAGTTAAGTTATAATTTTTTTTTTAAAAAATATGAAGTGTTGAATACAACGTATACATAATTTTATTTAACGGTAAAGTCATAAAATATTTATAAGTAAGATTAGCGCTAAACAATTTTATCGTAATATATCGTTGATTTATTGAGGCCAAAACTGTATTTGCTAAAGTAGTACAACTGTAGGAAACAAAGTCCAGCGTCAATAATATCAGATATAAATAAACTAATGAATAAGATGAGTATCGTTTAATTTTTAATGTACGTATTGGTTCGCATTAAAATGAACGCAGCGAGAAAACGCTCGACTACATTTTAAGCGTTATTTTTTACATTGAACGTATAGATCGATAATTGTTTTTTTTACGATATTAACATTTTACTCGGTCAAAATAGAAAATAAATGAATGAAATTTCAGGTACTTGTTGAGTTTTGGCAAATAGTCTAAATGTGTCATAGCTTATGTCACCATAAGCCAATGCAGTTGACGTGAAAGAGAGGTATTTCACTGGTTGAGTAAGTAGTTCCCCACGTTTGAGTGAAGATATCTCGCCATTAGGTGTTGTATGATTATACACAAACTCTTTGTTTCCCATGTTGACGTTTAAAACCTAAGAAACAACCGTCCATATATATATATATATATATGTGTATGTATGTATAGCGCCATGCGTTCGAACAACAATGGGTTTACCTTCAATACAATTTGTATGGCTATTGGCGGTGGACACGAATTCAGTATGTTTTGCAAGCCGTTTTCGTCTACAATCGAACTACACAATTGGCCTAACGCCAAATTGAAAAGCGAATCACTCATGATGACGAACGGCAACACGTAATTGAAAAGGAAATACGAGCACGACCGCCGCGCTTGTCAGAGTCCATACAACGGCAAAACGCGCCGCGCGGACCCAATTCGACGGACACTGTATTCAAAATCGCCGTACAGACTTTCGGAAGCAACGACGTTACACGATTTCGGCGGAATTACGTAACCGTGGTACTATAGTCGCGTCGCGAACTCCGCACAGACGCTCCTCCGGTCGGTGGGCCTTCACAAAAAAAACAAAGTGACTCGGACACGAATTACGTTCGGGATAGTGTAACCCGTTGAAATCGCCATACACGTCAAAGACGTTCCAATTTCGACCGCGTCAAAGAGCGCTTAAACGACGTGTTTACGATAATCGTGCGCGACTCACGGGCGTGCCAATCCTATTTGACGAAACAATTCTATAGCGCTCCAACGAACCGCGGCGGACAATTTACGTACTACTTACGCGCCGTACTTCGTGAATTGTGCGTCGTTTCCCACTTGTTGCCGACGGTGCGCGTATCCTGTTTTGGCGGTCGGGTATTCACAGACCTGTCCACCGGACAGCGCTCGCCCATAAATCTTTAGACGGCCCGAGTACAATTTAAACGCGTCGTAATTTTTCGACCGGCCACTCTTCCAAATACAATTCCGAATACTTTTCTCCCCCTGTACGTCGTCGTCGTCATTGTTTTTGCGCCAATGTCTCCGTTTTGTTTGGCGACTTTTTTTTACGCGTCGTTTGAGACGATTTTCCGAACGGTACGTTAAATTAGCATTCGTACGTAATCCCTCCGAATGTCTATAGCCGGCATCGTTTTGTTCTTACCGTCTCGGCGAATTGCGCGGTTTTCTCGCGTTTCCGATAACGTCGCGGCCTCCGCTTTCACGATGTTCACGTTCCAGGCCCCCACGTTTGTCGCGCGAGACTCCTCCATAAACTGATCCTCGATTATGACGCGGAGTAAAATTCTAGGACCGTCCGGCGACGATTCTTACACAGTCGTTTGTTGCGCGTTCCTCGTGAACCGCCCTGCTTAATTTGCCATTACGCTTAGCCCGATATCTTTAGCCGTGTAAAGGCCGGCTATTACGCTTTTAAACGGTAGATAATCGCGTGAATTTTTCTCCGTTACGTCGGTCCTCGACGTTTTCCCAGGCTCTTTTATATTCCTTGCTCCCAATCGTACGCCTAACGAACGCATTAGGCGTCTAACATTTCGCTTGTTAACATAAACACTCGTCATTTCGAAGGTAATATTGTAGCGTTTATTTTTGAAATATTCCACCTAAATTCTTCGTATATTTTGCGTACGTTGTGCAATTAACAAGCGCCCTGCCGCGCGTCAGTGAATTATTATTAAAAATAATAACGGAAATAAATAAAATTGGTTTAAAATTAAGGTTATAATTACGAAACGATTAATAGTTTTAAGTAGAAATTACGTTCACTCGCTGGAAATGTAAGTTGTTTTTCTATAACATTTATAAAGTTATTTTTAAACGGTCCATGTTTACGGATAGAAATTGTCGTTATTTTGTTACCTCGATCGACGACGTCACTATACTATTCGATGAACTTATTAAGTACAATCGGTTAAAATTCGTTATTTATAATTCTACTCGATAATTTGATAAACGTTCTGAAACTTAATTTAAACGACGACGGATCAAGATGTTAATATATATTTACGTCTAACGGTAAGTGTTCGTGATATGTATTTCTGGTACGTAATCTGTTCGTAATTTAAAACCGCGTTTTTTTTTTCAAAAAAAACGGAACGAAATTAAACCTATTTTTGTTAACTTAGTGTATTACGTTGTTATTGTTCTGGGCGGGATATTTTACATTTTTCATATTGCGCCGTATCTTTTGGTACCAAAATTAACAGACTGGAACCCATTCAAATACTATAGAAACCTCCCTATAATAAAAACGTGTTACGCGTAATTTCGTACACAATATGGAATATATATATAATCGGCGCAGTTTCGAACGGGAAAGCACGCGTAAACAAAAAAGGAAAAGATCCGATCATTTTTGTTCTCGGTTACTCTTAAGTATTATTAGCGTAGGTATTATTTCATTTTACGTCGGGTTTATTTCGCGGATAACGAGCGCCGTCGGCCTACAAAACAACCGTTCTCCCGAGCGACTTTGTGTGATAAGTCTGATAACTCGTTAGGCGATCCGTATAAATTATACCGTTATAATCGAGTGATTACCGACACGACGAATTCGGTCGGTTTTTCGAAAACGGAATCGCGTTTCTAGTGACAAATCGTCGTACGAGTCGTACAATAATATTTCATAATCGCCATGAAGAGTTTCAATATGAAAAACACTTGTTTCTCCTGTATAACGATCGCGGTGTTGGTTCTGTCGATGCTTTTTTTCTACGAACCCGCTCAAGACGTGCTCTGTAGCTTGCCGATTTTCAAACGGTTCCTGATCAATACTCCAAAAGTGTGTTCGCTGTTTGATGCCGCTCGTTTGAGTCGGTATGACGGCGTCGACGGTGGTAAAATATATCTGTCCATTTTGGGTATTGTATTCGACGTGTCGGACGGCAGACGATTCTACGGTCCTGGTGGTTCGTATCATGGGTTTTCTGGTGAGTACTGAAACCCGACAGTGTTTTCTAGCAAAAACAATTTCCCGAAAGTAATATTATTGGTTTGCCGCAATAACGTTTAATCTACTTAAAAAAGAAATATGCGAAATGGCGAAATAACCTACTTGGGCGTTTTTCAAAAATTGAAAAAACTAATAACCGTATGTTTGCAGGACGCGACGCCAGTCGTTCATTTATTACTGGCCTATTTGACGAAGATAACTTAACTGATCACGTCATCGATTTGAATTCAAACGATTTAGTTGGACTGGATACTTGGCTCGTTACGTACAGGAAAAAATACAAAGAAATCGGTCGGTACTTGAAAATATCTTAATCGTATTTATTGAAATACATTATTTGCGTCATTCAAGACAAAATATGAAAATGTATAACCAAAAATATAACAATTATTAAAGAGAGATAACAGTTATATGAAAGGAACTAGATACAAAAGTACATAGTTTCTATGTTTTACATTGCAACAGTTTTCCTTTGCTTATGTAAAACAAATAAATTTAGTATTATTTAAAAATCGCTATACTCGATTTATTATGTTACGATCTAGTGTTTTTGTAAATTATTCTTAATATATATATATTAAAACTTTCAGAATTTCATTCTTATTTTTGCTGTCTTGTGTATCTCCTAATGTAACAATTATTAATTATCCGTTTTATTTGTATAAAAACAAATTTAACGATGGAATAAGATTAAAAGCGTTATATTTTATAAATAACCGTATTGTATAGACCAAACATGGGTAATTATTATATACAACAATTCATTTTTGGGCTTTAATCTTTTAATGAACTTTTATCAAATTTCTAAAGAATTTATTAAAAATTACTTTAACAAGACCACCCAAATTCGTCACTAATTTTATGATTTTAAAATTATTATTATTCATATACGTTGAATTTATTAGTTTAATTTTAATCAATTTACGTTTTTTTAGGAAAATTAATTGGTCGTTATTATGATTCGTCGGGCGAAGAAACTGAATATGGTAAATTGGTGTATGAAAAAATTAAATCGAGCAAACTAGCCAAAGAAACTGAGAAAAAAGAAACTGATCGCTATCCAAATTGTAATGTAGAATATGTTTATGAAAAACAGAAAAGTAAAGTTTGGTGTACTACATTAAGGTTAGCGTAGTTTTAGCGTCGCTAATTTGTTTTGTAATTATAAAATATTTGATTTTATTAATTTAGATTTTGTACGTAATTTTTGTAGTGGTGGTGTTCAAAGGAAATGGACAGGAGTACCTCGTAAGTTACAGACTTTAGACGAAAATGGAAAATTATTCGTACGTTGTGCATGTGTACAACTGGTTGAACTAAGTAAAGCAGAACTAGCCCATATTATTGAATTTGAAGATTGTGATTCTACTTCGACAGTTTGTTATGTCAAAGTCAGTTAACTTAACATTTTCTGCGTTTTGTATTTTATTTTACTATCGTTCAAATTTAAAACATTTCTTCTGTGATAATTCCCATAATGTAAAATTTGTTGATTAGTAGAAAAAGTGATTGTAATTTTTTAAAATTAAATTGTAAGAATTAGTTCAATTAATATACTTAATAATAATATTTACAATTATTATGTACGATCGCAAGAATAGACGTTAAATAGTTAGTTAAAATTAAGTTAATATTAACTAACTAGTTAATTTTGTATACAATGTACTTATTAAATTATGTATTGTTAGATATCTGTGAACAAGTTATTGTCTAGTTAATTTATTTATACAAAGTTTAGGTTAAATAACAAATAAGTATTCACCACTATTCATAAGTCTTGTTTTACCTACCTATTTTTGTTCAATCGAAATCTTTTGTTATTTTAAATTTAAAAACATTTTTATTAAAAATATACAAATCGAAGATATAAACAATTGGCTTTTGGATTAACCGAATGAAGTTAACTTATATCTGGTTCTGATTTGTTGATCTGTATTAATATTAGGTACAACAGCCATTGGTTTTTATACATTTTTATAGAACTAGATTTTAAAATATAATTTGCTTAATATAAGATCTGATATAAATTAATATATATTTTTTAAATATACATTTTTTTAAATTAACGATAAAATAATTGTATTCTTAGCTTTGTTCAAGTATTCTATCTAAGTTATGCGGTATACTATGGCCGATAAGATTAGTATATTTACAGCATTCTGTTATGTGTTTGATTATTTATATTGTTCCATGGGTTTTAAACGTAGGATGGTCATTTTCTATCATTTTTTATATTATCGCTCTTGTCTTCTGTAGGCGCATAGCAGTTAATTAAAAACACGTACCACTTGCATTTAAGTTCTATATAATATATTCGATCGCGTACTGGTTTGAAATCCACGATGTTTGGCAAAATATTAACTTTTATCGCAAAACATTGTTCACGTTTCTCTCCACCACTGTATAATAACGTCATTCTTTGAGATTTAAAGCTCCCTCAACCGTCTAATTTCTTGAAACATAGTAATATCCATCCCATATCGCTTAAGAAATGATAAGGATGTCGTCAAACTAAACAAAAATCGCACATTCCAGGTTCCTATATTAAAATCCATCGATCCGAGGCTTAATTTGTCGCCGTCTTATAACAACTAGGTTTTGACGAATAACCCTATATTTAACCCCCCCCCCAACTTGAAGGACCAGTTCACATCAATTAATTAAAGTCAGCGTGGGATTATTGTTACACACTTTGTAATGCGTTAGACGATGGGCACGCCACTTTCCCTACGCCAAAGTTGACTGTATATTTATAATACGAAAATTAAACTTAGATCTTATTGGTGTATAAGCGTAATACTTAAGTTATATAAAACGTGTATGTATAGTAGTTTTTTTTTTTATATTCTAAATAAACGTATCGAAATTGTTTGTTATAATCGATTGTGTCATATAAGCAAAAGTATATTTAATTATTCGTTTTAAATTTAGTAAATAATAAAATGTAGTATAAAAATATTCAACTTTTGTACGAACAATATTACTTGGACATTTTTAACGAAAACTTTCAAACTCGTTTTTTTATTTTAGTGCGTCGAATGCGTTCGTGACTATTCGATCCAATAGTCCGAACTTGAGCGCATAACACATATTCGGGTCGACGTTACCGCAACCGGTGTTGTGCTGGGGAGACTTGGCCGGGTCACATTTGTATACACGACAGGCGTCCGTATAAAAATCGCGACGTCGTTTGTTCGTTTCGCAGGTTTTTTCTTCGGTGCGACGTGAAACTAGAGCGGAGAATGAGTGTAGCCGAGATGGATGAGTGGGGCGACAAAGAGAGGATGGGCTAACGAACGAACATATTGGTCACGTTACGAGGAGAGAAAATTGGGAAGCAGTAAGAACGGTTACGGAAATGAGCGTGGAAAGAAGAAGACCAAAGAACAAGTGGTTGAACGTGATACGAGTACTACTGGTGTGTGTGTGTGTGTGGGATATGGGAGGTCGAGGACCAAGGACCCAAAAATAGTTTGAAAAATAAGGCGAGGAAGAAGAGTTTTTTTTTATTCCTAAAGAATCGTTTTTTTATTCGTACGCGTTGTGAATTATTAGCGAGCGCGCCGCTGCTAAGGCGTTAATCAAAACTTTTTCCAATAATCAAAGTACGCGTAACGATAAATTAATTTTTCATTAGAAATATACGATCCGTAAAGTTATTACGAACAATAAGAATACGCGGTGTTTGCGAGTAACGTGAAAAACGTTACGCTTTATGTTTTGGCGCACGAGTTGGCAGCTATTTTGTTTGTTTCGTACGACGTAACGAATAATTTCGGTTTAACCAAAGCGTCGTCCGTATATATTGACTTCGGTTCGTTCGTATATGTACACGATGTACGTATAAATAATAAGACGCGTTTTTCGACCGTAATGACTCGTCGAAACGTATTAAAAATTGCGCTACGGTAATACGCGATTAAAAAAAAAAACCCCCGCGTTTAATAATATCGTCCGTTTTATTCGTTCCGTCGGTTATTTACGCGTCGGTTTCGGCCGCGACGGAAAATGTCTCGGTCATTATCGCCAATCGGTTCGTTTCAAACGTTTCGTAGTCCGACCGGGAAATTACGTTCGTTCGAGTTAACGCCAAAAGTCTTCACACACGCACACACACACACACGACGGTTTTAAGTTTTCCAGTTTGCTTTCGCGCGGAGCGAAAAACGCGTCGTTGAAAACGTTCGTTCGCCGACGGGTTCGTTCCCGTGGGAAACCGTGTGTGGTTAGGTAACCGACGCGTTTTAATCGTTTTCTCGGGTAAAACAACGAGGGGATAGAGCTCACGTTGAAGGTCCATTTTTTCGTAAACCGTATTCGGGTTTTTTTCGATAAACGGCGGCGACTAGCGAGTACTGCGACGTACGTTCGGACGTTCCAGCCAGTGTGTGTTGGCCCGCGTTAAAAAGACGGAAAAAAGGCTAAGTACGTAGCGACGGCGACCCGAATTGTCGACGATATATTTCGCAACAATGGCGTTGTTGGCGCGCTTCGAATACGCCGGATTCGTTAATAGCCACGACGCTTATTCCAAAAAATTTACCGATATCCCAAACGCCGTCCTACCGTGTGGATTGTAACGACAATTCGGTTTAAATTTGGGCGCGCGTCTGTCATTCGGACGCCGCGTTTTCCGAGTCAACAAGTACGTTCCGCGCGCCAATCGAACAACTTACCACGACGGTTAACGTCGTATTTTCGGCATTTGTCGACGTTTTCGTACAAAAACCGACGTGACGCCGCCGCGCGCACTTCTCGTTCTTCGTTATAGGTCGCGTATAATATTTGGGCTCCCCCTGTATATACGTGTGGAAAACGTTATAACGGTCCGAACGACGTCTCTTCGACGACACGCTTTTATGGTTTGCGTTTTACCGCCAACTCGGGTACCCCCACTGTTGCGCGATTACTGTTCAAAGTAAACGTCGAATGGAAAAATCGAACGTCAAACGATTCGTTCGCGAACGTTTCGCCCGTTTGTGCGCCGTATTCCTCTCCGTGGTTCGTCGTATACGACGAAAGTAAACCGGTTTACTTCAGTTTTCGTACCGTATCCGGACGTCCGTCCCGCCCGTGATAATTATTATTTCTTTAAACGTTTTTTTTTTTTGGAACGCGAAAAACGCGTCTTTATTTTTAGGCGCTTGTACGCGCCAAATCCTATTGTTCCACTACCGAAACGCTATTACCGCGACCATAATTGCTCAGGTATTTAGGCGGTTTGTCGTTAACGATTATTTATTTTATCGTCCGACAGTAACGATTACACGAATTCCTGGGCGTTTTCGATTATTTTAAAATCGTTTGTCTCGCGCCAGTCGCTCACGACCGCCGGAATTGTCGAGCGTAACAATAAATTAAGATATACGGCGCGCGCATCCTCCGATACGGGCGACGCATTTACGCGTTTCCTTACGGACTAAATCGCGCGGCTATTATTGACGAACGCGTTGGACGAAAAACAAAACCGATCGAGTTCGATCGTCACTTCGAACGTGTACTATTTTATGGACGCTAATTGTAAATTTGTCGCCGTGCGAATATTTTTCATTTCGGGTTCGTTACACACGCCTCTCCCTTAATATTACGATACACTAATCTCGCGTTCTAAACCGACGACGACGACGCGCGCGTCTACCTTCGTTTACGTAAACAGTATATTTCGTTGTACGTAAATATCCGAGTTCGACGTGTCTATAATTAAACGGCCGCCGCATTATTTTCTCGTTAGCCGAATTCCTTAAACGCGTATTTTGTATTCCTGATGGGCGTATCGCCCAAATTACCAGTATCTGTCCATCAAAAAACGTACGATAAATTCCACGATTTCCCGAGTACGTTTTTAAAGTTTTGTTAATAAAAAAAAAAACGACGACGACGTACGTCCACCGATTTCGACGATTCCAGGACGAAATGACGAATCGGCGCTGTGGCGTAAAACGCGTCCGGTCGAAATTACCGAAATACCAAGTCGAGAGTTAATATGAACTATTAACCTTAACTAACCCGTTAGTGTCCCCCCGGCCTCGTGTCCGGACGGGAAACGTCGTTTCGTAATATTTTCCAACGTACGACCACTTCCCGTTTCTACACGCCGCGGTTTCACTCGATAATAGCGCAAACAAATGCGACCGTACGTCTCGCGCGCGCGCGTTCAAATTCCCTTTTTCTCTACTGTAGTAGCGCGCGTACGTTAGAGAACCCGTGTAATACGACGCCGTTCGAGCCCAGCGCGTTTTCACGGTAGACCGATCGACGCCGCCTATACCGTAAAAGTGGACCACGTAATACCTATATAATATATTTATCGTACGCGGCCGCGTACTTACGCCCTTATTATTTACTCGGGGGGGGGGGCCCACCACCGACCTCCGCGGATTACTTTCGCTCTCGTCAGTACGCAAGAGCCGCGCCGTCGGTCGTGCGATACACACACACACACACACACACACGTACACAGAGTGTACTACGGACGTAATAATTTTTTGTTCTATACGAAAGTTTTTTTGTTTTTGTTTCCGTTATTTTCGTTACTAGAAAGTCGCGCCGCCGTTAGTTGTTTTTGTCGTTATTACATTTTGTTTTCGAATACGCGTACTTTTCGACGTCAAAACGTCGTAAACCTGTTTGGCCGCGAGGGGAAGGTTTAGGGAATGTCGGGAAAAAATAGTCGATAACGACGGGGGGGGAAAGGGGACACGTTTATAATTCGTTTACTATATGGCTATTTGGATTTCTAAACGATCTAAATCAACGCGCGTCGTAATATGTAAACTAAACTATTTCGAAAAACCGCTCGTGGTCTCGTTTTCGCTATTAAAATCGATTCCGCGTACTCAACGATCTCGCGCGAGTGTACTAGCGTCGTCGTAGCTAATCGACGGTGTATCGACGCGATTTTCAATATTTTTCTCACGAGATTCGTTACAGACGCGCGTTTGTACGGTATATAATTGGTTTTGGCGTTTGATTTTGTTCCGTTTTATGAATGTTTCCCGAAACAAAAGGCTACGCGTTATTAATAATCGTACAACAAAACGAGTTCGCCAAATACGGCGAACGTAATACGCACGGCGCGGTCCTAAATAAAAAAATAAAAAAAAAAACGAAATTACGTTACTTTCGAACGTCCAATACGGGAAGGCTAATCAATTTGTGCGGGTCGAACTAACGCCGTAATAAAGCATTTTAAGTACGTGAACGTATAAAACGTATTTCGATATTTCCAAGCGGAAATTAGCCGTCACACGAATTTGTAAATGTACGTAACGCGCGTTTTTGGCTAAAAGTAACGCGGAATTTCGAAAACAACTCGACAATTCGGTCGCGTTTTCAACGTGCGCGGACATTTTCGAATAATTCCGCTTAAAACGTCGAATTCTCTCCGGACTCTGTGATCGTTTACCGGACGGCCCTAACGCGCGACCGTAGTATGTGAAA